>JABEVS010000580.1:13075-35471 GCA_018290735.1 Coelastrella sp. MACC-549 | reverse complement strand
AGAAGTAAGGCCGACTAGTGCCGAAATTGGACAGAAGCAGTACCGACAGCGGTCACCTTTCGGTGATGAGTCTACCATGCTCTGTCGACTTCGGCTACTAGTCGGTCATTTTCAGCTTGTCAGAGTGCAGTGTGGCACTGCCAGTGGCCAGCGGCTGTCAGAGTAGTACTGGCAGCACTACCGAGTCAGCCCAGCTGCTGCATCAAGGCCTGCCCATATGGGCTGTCATAGTGCTGGGCCAGCGGAGCCTCCGCTTGCCAGATTAATAGTGGTTCCGGGCCTGGGTCTGGCCAGAGCTCCGTGGAGCTCCCAGTGCAGGCTGCAGCTGTAGTGTTGATCAAGCTACTAGCTCAATAGTATCATACTACAGTGTCATGTCACTGCACTTGCATGTCACTGACATGGCCGTGCCATGGGCCCATGGGCTCAACGTTAGCAAGTACACTCTCTCATTGAGCAAGTGCTGCATTCACCTACACGCTGTGCACAGCTTGCCAAGTGGCACTTGAGTTTCTGTGCAGTTGATAGCTCGTCAGAAAAGATGCTTGCAATGAAGTGGCACTTTACAGAGGCAACCGACAGCACCAGTGCTCCAGTATATGCTGGTTCACTCATCTGCCGCCCAACTGACAGTCCTAAGGCTCTAGACAGAGTGTGCCACACTGGCAGGGTCTAAGACAAGGCACATATAATGGTAAAGTGCAAGGCCAAGATCTTGGCCTCTAGAGGCAGCGGCTGCATCTAGGAGAGACACCGCATCTGATGACATTAGGCGCTTGTTACGAGATGCGTACACAGATGATGATACCACTGCCAGCATGATAACTACTTCAGGCCAGCTGCCGCCATTCACCTCCATGTGATCAAGATTGCAACCACATGCTGGGTCCAACCCCTCAACCCTAAATCTCCTCTGCAGATCCAAACCACACAATTGATTCTGCAGGAAACATGAGTGATTGTGCTGTTGTGCATGTCCCATCAAAGCCCAGCTGAAGCTCCTGGCACTGCTCAAGCTGCAGCCGGCTGCTGCTGTTGTTGCTGCTCCTCGATGCGCTGCTTGACCTGCAGAGGGTCCACTGTCCCCTTGAACATGGGTGATGCCAGCACCTGGTCAACACCCCGCACTGACTCCTTCTCTAGCAGCTTTGTTGTGACTGCTCTGCTGAGGGGCTTGCCGCGCATGTTGCCCAATGCCTCAGCAACCTCAAAGCGGAAGTCACGATCTGGCAGGTCCATGTCATTGGGGAATGTCTGCAGTCAACACCAAAACAGTCAAGAAGGTGAGCAGACCAGGTTGACATGGTGACGATAGCTCGTCTTGACTCGCAATGGCGTCACAGAAACAGTCAGGCCTGGCATTAGGAGGGCAGTCACGTCAGGAGCACACTGGTGACGCCCGTCATTCAGAGCGAGGACATGTAGCTGTTCCGCACTAGTTGATAGGTGCGTCCCGGTCATTGTGTGCATAGACGAGGATTTGACATGCAGCCTGGTTGTCATATCTGAACTTGGTGCTTGCTGGCAGTCATGAGTCGGAACTCCTGTGTCACTGATGTTGCGCCCCTGTCCCTGCGCACCTGGTTCTCATTGATCCAGGCCTCTGGTGGCCCGTTCCACCCCCTGGCCCCAATGAAGAAGGGGTTGTGCAGCCGCTCCTCCACGTCCCAGTACCAGGGGCCCAGGCCATACAGGCCGTAGTAGAAGTGCCTCATGCGCTCCTTGTCCCACTCCTCAACCTCCAGCCGCCGCATGATGGCAGCCTGCAGACCCCGCCGCTCACGCACCATCTCATCCGTGAGGTACCCCGCATCAACCTCAGCTACAGCATCAATGAAGTCCTGCAACAGCAGTGCCAGCAGCACCAGCAGCGGCAGACTCAAGTGAGGCTGTGAGTTGGTGGGACGAAGGAAGTGGCACCACCACATGTGGTTGCTGATGCTAGCAGCACCAGTACCAAACAGATGTCCACTGCTAAACGCTCCAGGGGGTGGATGACAGGAGGTGTCGTTGACGTCAGCAGCTGCAGGGGTGACAGGCACCTTTGCACATTCCAAGGCCAGCAAAGCAGCAGCAGTGGTCTCTGGGTCCTGGTCAACACAGCCAGCAGCAGGCCATGCATTCTGATGATGACGTCTCAATGCGGCAGTCAAGTGTGGCATGTGCCTCATGGCGTGGCCGCACCTGCTCCATCTGCTTCTCCCAGTCTTTGCCTAGCAGATTACTGTAGTAATAGTCCAGCTGTTTGTTGGCTGGTTGGCGCATCATGCGCAGGCCAAGGTCCTCTGAGCGGTCAATGGTGCGCAAGCTCCGCGCAACAATCAGCCCTGCAGAGGAACAGGAACATGCATGGGGGGATGCGCTGTTTCAGTGGAACATGGCTGCATGACAATGCCCATGTTAATGTGAAGCACATGCTCAAGTGAGTGGTGGGGCTGCCGCTGTACAGCAGCCAATACCAATGCACGGGGAGCATCAATCAGCTGCACATGACTCTGGCTGTCGCACTGTGTTCTGAGTCCACCAGCTGTAGGTGTTTCAGTTCGTCGCAGGTAACGCCTGACTGCTATTCTACATCCATCGGAATCAAGGCACCAGTTTCCAGCAATGTTGAGGTGTTGCACTCACAGACTAGCAATGGTCGTGCTCCCTTCACAGCTGCTTTGACTGCAAACTTCGCAGTGAACACAGATGCGTCCTCCAGCCGCCACAGCAGGCGCTGCAGACGCTTGCGCTGGCCCTTTACTAGTGCTGCAAGTTCCCGCGGCCTTAGCTTCCCCAGCAATTTCAGAGGATTCACCATTTGCACACCTGGAGTTGTTGAAGGAACACGCAGGAGGATCTGGGCACACACACAAGTTGTGGTGAGGCCTGAGCTGCTGTGTTGTTGATGTGTTAGGAAGAAAAGCTCATTGCTGCTCATGCACAACTGTGGCCAGCCAATTACCAATCCAGACACCATGACATGTCTGTTGTAAGCTGTTAACAGATGCAAGCAGCTACCATCACAACTTGCACCAATGAGAATCAAGTCAGGCTATTGCTGTGTCATGGTCATCTGTTGTGCTGGTACTGCTGCTGACCTTTCCTTGACCCTCTTTTTACTGGATCCTGTGCTTCATCTGCATAAGGTGCATTTGTGTCACTGACGTCCCCCAGTGAGACCTCCTCCTCCTCCTCCAGGCTGATATCTTCAGACTCTGGCTCCTCCTCTTCCCCAGGAGAGAAGTCCGGATCGTCGCCCTCGTCATCTACAAGTTCACCCTCCTCATCCTCATAAGACTGCAGGCAGGGTGGTTGGGGCATCCTATCTCAGAGCTTTCAAGTTTACTCCACAGCGCTCCTCTGCTAATTCTGCTATTCCTGGCTTGTAAAAAGCAATTTCAATGTCGCTGTCGTGATAGCGATAATGGGTACTGGCTCCGCTGGTAATATCACCTCAGCTGCCATTCTGCGAATCCTTAATGGATGCTGGCAACTGCTGAGTGTCGAGAACAACAGCAGCAGGTACTGCTGTATTCCAACACTGCGGTAACTGTCAAGCTGACCAGGCACGCGCTGAGAAAAAATGCAGGTCTTTCTGCATTGGAAGCTATCTATCCTGCAGGCAATGCACAGCAACAGCTGCTCAAATCAACGATCCACTTGCTTACCACCTCCACCTCCTCGTACTCGTCTTCTGAGTGAGTTGGCTCTGCCATTGGTAACTATTCCCTCTGTTTTTAAAGGACCACTCTCTACAAAAGCGTGTTGCAGCTGGTAATATTGGCTGCTGCGAACGACAGATTGGCCGATCTCAATGAATACTCGCTCACACACATGAAGAAAGTCTCTCAGCAGTGATTTTACACTCAACTGCGTTCCTTGACATGGTGCAAGCAGGCCGCAACATGACATCGTTGCAGTCCGTTCCTGCTCACTCGCCCAAAAACAGCTCATTTACTATCCTCAGATCATGAAATTTTTTTCAAAATTAAGGAATCCTGCTCGTGTTGCACACCAGTGCACACCCACCGGTCAACACCGTACAGACAAGAGAGACTGACCTGCAGCAACCTGCCGAATGCTTGACCTGACAAACGAGTGCCAAAATGCAAAGAAAACCTAGTTCAACTCACTGGGACGGCCGGCCTATCACCGCGCGCCAAAGTGTATGAGGTCTACACAGTTGTTGTTGAGGCATCAACGCATACTGATACATCCAGGAGCACAGGCCGATGATCGGAGGCCTCTAACAGCTGTGACTGTACATCTGACTTGACCGGCCACCATACACCGCCTCCTAGGACTGGCATGTCTCTGTGCGGTGTGCCAGCAGCAGCAGCAGCAGTCACAGCAGCAGCAGCAGTCACAGCAGCAGCAGCAGCAGCAACAATGACATGTGAAAAGCATTGAGACGAGCACAATTAGATAACCTTATGACCTGCATGTAGCTTGCATGATATATAGATGAGCATATCCAACTGATACAGACATGCACGCAGCACCACATCGCAGCCTGCGACAAGTTGTCAATGCCCAGGTAAGCTCAAGTTGAGGATTGTTTGAGCCTTTCTGCCATTATTCGCCACCATGGCCTCAACGGCTTGATGATAGCACTCTGCAGCCAAGCGGATGCCCATGCTTGCTGTTGTCCACCGCTGTTGCACTGCAGCAACCGGCATATGCTGCTCTGCAGACTGTGGCCACTGCAGGAAACACTGGTGGCTGACAGCAGCTGTCATGCAGACCTTCACCTGCTGGGCAACACATAGTCTACTCGTAAGTCAAAGGACGAAGTTTTAGTATCTGCAGGTGTCTTGTCACCCCGGTGTTTGTTGCCTGCCTCACAACCGCCTTCACTAGTGGGCACAAAACTGGAGTTGATGTGGCAGCAGTTGAGCAGCTGCTGGATGGCACCGGGGTAGGAATTGCCATCACAGGGGTCTGCATTGTGGTCCCCCATGATCACAAACGAAGCCCCTGAAGCATCAGCACCCCACACCAGGCAGAAGCAGAAGCGTTAACATACTGCTGTCGATTACACCAGAGTCGCACCATTAGGAAGACTGTACATAGTCTATTTGTTATTGAATCCATTAGTTTCAAGCTCAGTCATCTGCCTGACACCTGATGGATTCTGCCTGACACCTGATGGATTCTGCCTGACACCTGATGGATTCTGCCTGACACCTGATGGATTCTGCCTGACACCTGATGGATTCTGCCTGACAGCTGATGGATTCTGCCTGACACCTGATGGATTCTGCCTGACAGCTGATGGATTCTGCCTGACACCTGATGGATTCTGCCTGACACCTGATGGATTCTGCCTGACACCTGATGGATTCTGCCTGACACCTGATGGATTCTGCCTGACACCTGATGGATTCTGCCTGACACCTGATGGATTCTGCCTGACATCTGATGGATTCTGCCTGACACCTGATGGATTCTGCCTGACAGCTGATGGATTCTGCCTGACACCTGATGGATTCTGCCTGACACCTGATGGATTCTGCCTGACACCTGATGGATTCTGCCCGACACCTGATGGATTCTGCCTGACAGCTGATGGATTCTGCCTGACACCTGATGGATTCTGGGGATTTGTCCCCAAGTCTGGCTGGGTCATGTGTCAGGGTCAGCGTTGCTTCAGGTGCCAGCCACACTGGGTGAGGGGGCTTGCAGGTGTTTGGGGGCCGCTGTTGCCAGCAAGCCTGCGTACCCTTGTGTGCAGCAAGGCATGTGACAGGCATGCAGTTACCTGTGGCAATGCCGCCTGTGTGCCCCTGATCATCATACAGGTAGCCAGCATCACTGGTGGCTGCCATGCACAGCCCACACCCGACGTAGTCTGCCCACAGCCTGATCTCATCATGGTTTCTCAGCACATTCCTCATCTCAGGACCATCAAATGCTGGTGGGGTGGGGTGATGCAGCAGCAGGTGGACACGCTTGCTGTGCACCTGCACTCCACTAGACTCCCCTAACAGTCCTTCCTCAAGGCCATGATCCTGATCATGATGACTAGAGTCAAGTGTGTCTTGTTCTGCTGTCTGTACACTGCCCAACTCCATTTCCACTGCCGAGGCCCCTCCCTTCTGGTTGAGCAGCTGGCCCTGAGCAGGGCTTGTGAGTCCTGTGTCAGAGGTTTGTGGTGGTGACTCCACTGGAATGTCAAGTGGCACATCCCAGTGTGACTTGCTGCTGAGACGGAACACCCGCAGGTCAGCCTCAGAGTACCAGGACTGTTGTGTGTGAGGGTCAATGGGCAACAGGGCACCAGGCATATCTCGCCACAGAAAGTGCTGAAATGTGCGAGCAGCACTGGTATCTATGGGAAATTGACTGAGAAGGACCATGCCATATTGTCCTGTGCAATAGCAGCAGCAATATGGGCCAGGTTGGGATGCCTGTGGTGCACATTAACATGCACTTGAGTGTTGGTGCATCTCTCGCTGGGGACAGCTCAAGCCTGGTCAGCAGGACCCCATTAGCAGCAATGCAAAGGATAGGATCTTGGGACACTCCTGCTTGCTATATCAATTCCAGAGCAACATATCCTACCAAGACCCTCATGCACTCACCTGGATGGAAGCCATAACCAAAACAATCCTGCGGTCCTTCACTCTTCCCATCATGGTTGAAGTCACACCCCGAAGGCACACCCGTGTTGACTGGAGCAAGGAACACGTGCTTGTACCTGCAACACCAGCAGCCAGCATGTCATGGCTGCAGCCGCCAGTCCTCAAGCTGCTCAATGGGCCAGGGGTGGACACTGACAGGCATCAGGTGATGCCGTCAACTTGCCTGAGAGGTGCCAAACCCGCTGACTGTGGCACAGCCAGATAATTGTCCTGAAACGCCTCCACAGCTGCCCCGTCAGCCTCAAAGTCAAACTCGTTCAGCAGCAGCACGTCTGGGCGGATGAGCTGCAGTATGTGACTGATATTTGCAGCTTGTGCAGAGTACTTGGACCGCAGCTCTTGCAGCAGCTGTCCAGCCTTGTTGCGGTTGAGCGAGGTATTGAAGGTCACAAAACGAACCTGGCAGGCAGACAGCAATTCTGGTAGGTAGCTGGTAACCCAAAGCAGCAGAGGTCTGCTTGGTGGCGAGCACGGAACGTTTTGCAGCAGACTCAGCTGCTTAGTTGTGGCTTGAGGCAGATGTTATCTGTGTCCTGTGGCACACTTGGACCAATGAACAGACCATGAGACTGCTGTGACCCGTTGACGAGACCTTGTTAGTGTTGCTGACCTTGCGGCATGTAGCACGTGCGGATGTTTCAATGGGTCGCTGCTGCATGATCGCAGCAAAAGCTGTAAGGCGGGTCAAGGCTAGGAACAGTAGAATACAAGCTGCAAATGCGTACTTGCAGCGCATGGTGCTGAATGCTGCAAAGCACAAAATAAGGCAAATATTACAATATCACAGCATGCTAGCTGTGGGTCATGCAGCACCTGTCTGTGAAATAAAAATGATAGAAACAAAATCATGTCACTTCCCCTTTTGACAGTGCTGCAATTCAACTCTTCACAGCGCATTGATTCATCGTTATTCTGGGGAGTTCCACGGGAGTAAACATCTGCAGTGAGCGGTGTGTGCAGCTGCAGCGATCGGTGAGCAGCAGCAGTACTGAAAGTTGCAGCGCAATTGTGCGACTGAGTTTGTGAGCATACCACTATTATCGTAGATTTGGCCTCCCTGCTCTGATAGACACCAGGCAACATCTGGCTGGCAGGCATGCAGACCTCACTGCTGTCACAGCGAGGTCTGCCACGGCCGAAACCAGCTCCCACCAGCCTGCAGAGGTCTGCGCGTTGTAAACAGCAACTGCTTTCCGTTCAAGCAAAAAAGGACGACCAGCCAAGCAGAGAAGACAGATCTAATCCCAATAAAGCAGACTTCAGTGCCTACTGGTCCTTGAAGTTCAAGGAGTTTTTCAGTAAACGAAGGCAGTACTTGGAGCTTGCCAGAAAACGTCAGGAACCTCCCGAATATGTTAAAAAGCTGGACGCTCAGATCAAGCAGCAGGAAGAGCGACTAGAAGAAGCACGCATAGCAGCTCGGTGAGTTCATCACCAGTGCCAGCAGTGTTGCATAGCATCGCAGAAAGCTGTTAATGCCTTCGTCACTGCAATCACCACTGCTGCATCACAAGGAGCTGTATCTGGATTCAGATCCAGTGCACTGGACACAATTAGTCGCCACAAACACCTGTGGCATGTGTGAGCATCTGTCCCAGGCAAGTCTGGCATCATGCTGTAGTCACAAAGATCTGTCACCATTTGTGAACCATCGAGGCAGTCTCTCTAAACATGATGCACAGAGTGCTGATGTGCACAAAACTGACCGTGCTGTTGTGTTGTGCGCTGCAGACGACTTCGTACATTAGAGCAGGAGCTGGACCCAAAGCTGCAGAGGCAAGCAATTGAGCAAGACCAGCAGGTACTAACAGCTGTATTTGCAGCAGGGTCTCATGCGTCTCTGTCGAGGTAGCTCTGGGGTGCTGTGAGGCCATGCGCGTGCGTGGTAGTGTAGATACACCTCGCTGGTCAGCAATAAGCTTTGATAGCAGTGTTACTGGGCATCCAGCGCCTGCCAACGTCACAGGCAGCTTAAGTCTGTGCTGTTGTCTGTTTGTCTGTATCTGCTGTCTGCCTGTGCTTCATGATGCTGCAGGTGTTGGGAGATGTAATCCGTGCGCGTGAGCAGTTGCATCAGCCACGCATGAAGCTAATACAGCTGACAGCGTACCAGCTGCAGACAGGCGTCAGAGCATTGCTGTTGCTGCCGTTCACGCTCCCAGCCCTGTTGGCAGCCCGCTGGCAGGCGCTATTTGCCTCGCAGAGCTATGAAAGCTTCCTGATGAGTGAGGGAGAGCGGATTTGGGCATTCAGAAACAGGATGGAGAACGAGCGCTGGTTCTGGGAGGTGCTGGCTGTTGACAGGTGAGAGCGGGGGGTCACACCAGGAAGGGTAAGTAACAGCAGACAGGCAGGCAGGCAATGAGGTGTGGTTGCAAAAGGTCCTGTGACACAAGCACACCTAGGGGCACAGCTGCAGTGCCTGGGGTGCATGGGGGGTGCACATGCCCAGAGCTAGCATCAGACCGGCAGGGTGAACAGCAAGTTAGCTGCTGGGCGCAGGGCACTGAACCCAGCCACATCTGCACTGCAGTGCTGCCGCCACCCTAGCTGCTTCGTTTGACTGTTGGCAAGGGTTTACAATGGTGATGTTTCCTTGCTTTGGGTGTGTGTTTTGGTGATTGCTGCTGACCTCAAAGACCCACATGAGCAGCAGCAGACCATGCAAGCCATAATCAGGGCATGTGAGGGATCAAGCAGTCATTGCAACAATGCTATGGGAAATTTGTTCCTGTGTACAGTTCAGACCAATAGAAACTGCAAGTGTGTGTGATTCTCAGCGTCTTGGGGTATCATCAAGGTGTACTGGTCTGATGCATAATCTTGTCCGCTTGCAGGCTGCTGATTCCAATAGCATGGACCATATGCTACTTGACGGTGGTGCCTGATAACCTCATCTGGAGCGTATTGGTGCCTATCTCATTCATCAGCTGGCAAAACGGCCGCCTTCCCACTCCAGCAAATTTGGAGTGGTGGCTGATTATGGTGTTTGGGTTGTACGGAAAGTGCTGGGACCAGGTACTGGGTATCATGGCCGCCTTCTTAAAATGGTGGTAGCCAGGCTGAATTTGCGTGGCAAGTCTGTTGTGGAAAAGGATACTTGCTCATGCAACAGTAGTTGTCGGACACAGCAAGTGCCATTTGCAGTGCTGGCGATGCTTGCTGAAAAAGAAATTGAGCCGTGCAGCACGGTGAGATGCTATGGCAAATGCTCCGACATGCGCTGTGTTGTGAGCTGAACTGCAACTCACGCCTGCAACCTTGGGAGCATGGTCATAACAGCCACTTAAGGAACTTGACAGCCTGCTTGCCGAGCGAGCACCGATCACATTAAGGGCATATTTTCCCTCCCTGAGTCTGGTGCAGCCGGAGAACAGTGCACAGATGCGGCCCAGCATTCGATGATTGCAAACATAGCCTTCAAGTAGTTAGGATTCATCAGGCCCGCATGTAAGATTAGAAATCGCAACCGTCCGTCCGTCCACTCACCTGCATTCGGTGTCACTTTGGTCTAGTTAATCGGCAGCAGCTGCATGTTCGGTCCGTTGCCCCTGTGCATCTGGCATGCCCGCACTCACTTTGCGATTGTCGTCATTGGGCCAGACCGCAACCCGGCTGTGTGCAGCAATCGAGCTGACATTGAAACAGGAGGTTGCTACCCTCTGTGGCTTGTATTGCGCTTACTTACGTAAGTACCGATTATTGTTGATAGCAGCGTCTGACAGCAGCTCTGGTGGGTCCCGGTCGAACACGGCTAGCAGGTGCGGATTGGTTGGTTCGTTGTTTGCTCGGCACCCTGTGTAATGTATTCATGCCTGCATTCCAAAAGTGTGTGGAGAGGTGCTAGTTCCCCTACTTTGTCATAGTTTACTGCAGAAGGCGTTGATGCTCACCGAAGGAACAACGCTGATGTTGCTGCTGCAGTCATAAACAGGCCTACGTCCGGTAAATAGTAACGAGATGTATCTAATTGACTTCTACAACTTCAAGCCCCCAGCAGAGCTCCTGGTGAACCGTGAGGAGAGCCAGGCTCTTCGAGTCCAGGCAGCTAAGGAGTCGCTGGTGAGCATGGGAGAATCGCCGTCAGCAGTCGGCTGCAAAGAGTGAAGGAGATTTGTTAAGACATTGTAGGGCTTTACATAAGGTGCTG
The DNA here is from genome assembly GCA_018290735.1 of Coelastrella sp. MACC-549. Taxonomy (NCBI): domain Eukaryota; kingdom Viridiplantae; phylum Chlorophyta; class Chlorophyceae; order Sphaeropleales; family Scenedesmaceae; genus Coelastrella; species Coelastrella sp. MACC-549. The sequence goes on along the minus strand of JABEVS010000580.1, from coordinate 24,692 downwards.
GCTGCCTGGCCTGATCAGCTGCCACCGTAATCGTTGTGTTTTGCTGTCCCCAAGTGTCCCTTTGGCACCCTGCTGAGTTGCTTCTGTCTTCGATTACTGTCTTCGATTACTGTCTTCGATACGTCATGATCTGCTTTTGCGAACCAGAGTGTCAGCACCTGTCTGGTCAGTGTGGGGGTATAGTCCTGCCAGGACTAGGGGCCAAAGCTATGCTTTATGTTGTGTCGCTGCTGCTCTGCAGGAATTCAGACGGAACATCTTCAACACCGACAGTGTTGATGAGGCGCTAGACTTGCTTGACTTCTGCTACAAAATCATAGTCAAGAGCGGCCTGAGCGAGAATGGCACATACCTGCCAAAGTCCATTCACCCCAAGTACAACTGCATCAAACCCCAGACTAGCATGGTAAGAAGCTGCAGGGGTGCTTGTCTGCACACACCCAACACCTGCAGCAGCTGCACATGCGTGAGCAGCAACCATCAGCATGCCAATTGGTATATGGTGTTGGTTGTTTGCTTGTGCAACTGGAAGTTGCTCTCACCTGTTACTTCCCTTGTAGGATGATGCCATGGAGGAAGCCAGAATGGTCATCAATGGAGCGGTAGAGGGGCTCCTGAAGAGGCAAGGTAAATCCCGTCAACAGACATATCTGGTCAGCTTCTGACACATATTATCAGGCTGTTGGTTTGTGCACAATTGCAGTTGATCATACTGTCCTTGTGTAGTATCCCCATCATGTGCTGTGTCCTCCCAGTCCCTTGTTTGGCGCATGCAGGTATCCAGCCCAAGGAGGTAGACATTCTGGTGACCACCTGCTCGATCTTCTGCCCCACACCAAGTCTTGCCAGTCTGGTGGTGAACAACTTCCGCATGAGACCGGACATTCAGAGCTACCACCTGGGAGGCATGGGCTGCTCAAATGGAGTGGTGGCAGTCAACCTGGTCAAGGATCTGCTGCGGGTGAGGCAACTGCAGCCGCCTGACAGACAATTTCCTCGGCCCTTAACAGCCCAGCAGTGTATCAACCAGTATTGCTAGCTCTGCTGCACTGTTGATGACCCATGGCGGCATGCTGTCCCTGTTGTGAGGCATGGATGGTAAAACTCACGATATCAGCTAGCACCTTGAGTCATCGTTCGCCCCCTGCCTGCTGCTGTCTGTTATTCTGCGCAGAGCCGCCCCAATGTCAATGCTGTGCTTGTGACGACTGAAATCACCACACCAGCATGCTACAGTGGCAAGGACAAGCACCGCCAGGTCACCAACATGATCTTCCGCACAGGTGCCTCAGCAGTGCTGTTCAGCAACAAGCCCAGCATGGTGCGGAAGGCCAAGTACCAGCTGTCACACAACTACCGTGTGCACCTGGCCAGCAGGGATCCAGCTTACAAGTGCATCTGGTATGGTCCAGATGCAGATGGCAGCAATGGAATCTACCTCGGCAAGGATGTGGTGACAGAAGCCAGCAAGGGCCTGACGTAAGTGACCGGGTGCTGCAGGCTGGTTGGTTCGCTGCTGTAAGCATGTATTCTTCTAGCATGGCCTTAGCATAAGAGATCATTGACATGTCTTTAGTTTCCGACGCCCCTGTACAACAAGTTGTTCTCATGCAAGTGGGCAATTGCCTTCTGTCGTGTGTGCAGCATTGCAATGCAGAAGATTGCTCCTAAAATCCTCACTGCTGGTGAAATCATGAAGTATGCCTCAACAGAGGTGCAGCGCAAGTTGTTGGGCAAGAAGATGCCAGCCTACAAGCCGCAGTTCACCAGGTGTGTGGATCACTTCCTGATTCATGCTGGCGGAGCCAAGGTGCTGGATGGCATTGGCAAGGAGCTGCAACTGGACGAGTATGCCCTGGAGCCATCACGCATGGTGCTGCATGACTATGGCAATGTCAGCAGCAGCACCACCTGGTACACCATGGGCTACCTGGAGTCAGTGCGGGGGACAAAGAAGGGCGACAAGCTGCTGCAGATTGGAGTGGGTTCAGGTGAGAAGTAGGTCCACTGGGCAACCCACGTCCATAGGCTGTAGGCCAAAGCTTGCTGCCTGCAGCCAAATGCGTGTCATTGTCCCCTGTCAAGGTGGCTGCTGTACATCATCAAGCACAGCAGTGTCCCAGACTGTTCTCACTATCAGGTGTTGTACTTTGTTTGTGCAGGTGTCAAGTGTGGTGTCAACGTCTGGACAGCAGTCAGGGATGTGCATGATGTGCAGGATGCCTGGGCCCACCGCGCCACAGACTCCAGTGTCCTCAAGCAACGTCGCAGCAGATCCAGCTTTGGCAGCTCCCTGGCGCTCTTGGCTTTGTTTGTTCTGTTGGCAGTCGTTCTCTTGCAGTCTGCTTGTGCTGCTGGGCTGCTAGACAGGTTTGAGCCGGTTTTGGAGCCAGTGCTGAAGGTCCTGGAACCTGTGGTCCGTCCTACGCAGGAGCTGCTGCAGCCACTGATCACACCTGTGACAGATGTGCTGGCAGCAATCAGGAGCAGGTGATTCACTGGCTGAAGAGTCCATGATATGCCATTGATGCCTCACTTGAATGCGTGTGCAAGCAACAGCGTTGGTGTCTGAGGATGGCCCATTTCAAGTCGGCTGCCAGGGTAGAGTGTGTGTATATCTGTGTGTCCGCAGTCATCATCTGCACAAGCAGGATGGCCCCTGGCAGTGGCTAGTGCCCAGTGTGCTTGCACCAACAATCTGTTGGTTCACTATAGGATAGGCAGGGGCAACAGCCACCCAGCAGCAAAGTTGGTTGTGCCGCTTTGTACACGGCCTGCGGCTGTTGATGCTGTCAGCCAACAGCTCACAATATGGAATTTGGCCAAGCTTGCTTGCAGTTTATTTGATGCAACCAGTACTGGCATTCAGACCATTCAAGCCACTTGAAATCATGCGCAGCGTATGGCCTTTGTGCGGCTGTGCAAAGTTACTGAACACACTGTACAATGATATTGGGGAATTCCACATGGTCATGTCTTCTGTTGAGTTGAGTTGAGCACATCACATGCTGTGCAATTGGGTCTTGGTACAGTGAGAATGCCCCTGCAGGAAGGGGCAGTATATGGTGCGGCGGCTGTGTAAGCTGACTTGCTATGGGCAGTCCAAGGCTGCACTCAGGGCAGTGCTGTAAGGCACCTGCCAACTGTCAATAGGCATAGTCGAGGCTTTGGGTAGAAGCACTTGTACTGGAGAGTGGGAACGAATGACACAGTTGTGGCGGTAGCAGTTGAAAGCGTGTGTGTGTTGAACAGGCAGCCATAATAATTGACACAGTTGTGACCTTTGTGCTACCGTGCAGCTGCAGGTGGATGCTGTGGATGCCTCCTTATCCACTTCATGCCTGTGGCTTGCAGTGACTGTTTTGATGACCATTGTCCCGTGATCAAAAAATGTAACCGGCGCTGCCAGTATACTACCTCTTGACAAAAGGTGTTATTTCTGACATATGCCAAGTTGAGTTGTGGAAGGGAAAGGGTAACTGTCTGCTTCGTGGCTTGCGAGCTGACCATCACAGTTGCACATGAGCGAGATTGGCGCTGACCAGTCCCAGCACCTTCGTGTGAAAGAAATATAGCCATGCAGCAAGTTGAGATGCTATGGTTGAGATGCTATTCGTGTTCTTTCTGGCAGCGCTACAAGAGATTTGGATCAGCCGCATATTTCAGTGTTACCTAGGTAGTTTCCAAAACAGGACAAAACATAATTAAGCTGGATGGCAGCCACTGGTCCTGGCAGGACAGCCCATGCAGGCACACAGGGTGGCGCCCTCAACGCATGTCAGCGCATTTGCCACAGTATTCAAACTTGCTGCATGGCTCAATTTTGAACGACCTCACTTCAGGTTGCTTGAGTACCTCCTGTTGCTGCCAGCAGTTGGCACATCCTGCAGCCTTCATTGCTGGCAGCTGGTCTGCAGCAACTTATGCAACTGGTTGATAAGTTTCCTAAGTCTTCCAAAAAAGTACTTTTTGCGGAAGACTGTGAAGAATGGTCCAATGGTGATTCACTGCTCACCGTCCAACGGCGAGACCAAGGCAAGGTTGACATGTTGCTAGTTGCTTATATATGCCTGTGCGTGCACTGAATACCTTGCATTGCATGCATGCCACCCTGGGTGGTGGACACCCCTGCTGGAGGAGCTGGTGACTTGAAGTGCTCAAGTAAACTCCAGTAAAACTTGGTGTGGGACGTCGGTGGCAGCTAGATGCATGATATGGCAGCCAGGACAGCCCATGCAGGCACACAGGGTGGTGCCCCCAACGCATGTCAGTGCGTTTGCCATAGCATTTCAACTTGCTGCATGGCTAAATTTCTTTTACAGCTTGTGTGATGTCTGTAGTCTCTCAACGCCTTTCACGAAAGCTGGGCATGCTGCATTTCTGCTGCTGCATGCGTTTGTCAGCACTGTGGGAGCAATTGACGGTGTATTGTGTCCACAGACACAGGGGCTTGTGTGGCGTCAGGTTGCATAGGGCTAAGCTATGCCAGCAGGTCCTCCGAATCAAGTGCAGGTGGCCACTCAAGTCGTCGTATAATCATGAGCGGCATGTGTTCCGGCGCTGCAGCCTCCGCTCACGTTGTCAGGAGGGCGGGATGCGCCCAGATAAAACTTGTCATTGAGCTCCTGAGCCAACGGGATGCTGAGAACTAAAAATTGACAAGCTGGCAACACTTCACCAACTCCGTTTTCATACCGCATATTGTCTCATGCATCATGCATGATGCATGTCCAGGGGATTCTCGACAAGCTACTTACCTTCATGCAGTGATGTACATTGCTGATAAGTTAGTTGCACAGAGATCGTGCTTAATTAGGGGCGCTCGAGGCTGCAGCTAGTGTTTCTCCGGTCAGTCATGGCAGACAGGGTGCTGCTTTGGACAGCCGTGGGTGCTGGTGGTTTAGCTGTTGCCACAGGGATTTACTGGGCCGCAAAAAGAGCACTTGACGTCTATGTGCCCTATCAAGTGCGAGTCGCTTCGCTTCCCGCAATGTAGTATTCAGCAGCAGCCCACGTAGGCTGACAAGATGGGGTGGTGCATTTGCAGTATCACTACAGACCTGGAACAGTCAGCGGTTGGTTGGCTCATATATTAGATGATTACTCACAAAGGCGTCGAAGTGAGTAATATTCAGCCAGCTGAAAACTTTTGATGGAAGTTTTGCTGCCCCCAGCAATTCGGTCAATGCTGTTACATGGTCACGTGGTGCCGCACTGTTCAAAGCTGCTGGCAATCAGCGTTCTGTCTTGAGAAGTATTGTGTCATAATATCTGCATGAGGGTTTGCAAAAGCTGTCAAATAACAGCAGCCTATCCCACATGATCCAATTGCTAGTGGTGCTGCAGGTCGCAGGCCTGTGCGAGTGTACATGGACGGCTGCTTTGACATGATGCACTATGGCCATGCCAATGCTCTCAGACAGGTGAGCAGTATGTGATAGATGTAGCAGCAGCAATAACAGACCCGTAACCTCTGTCCCACTGGAACTGTGCCCCTGCAGTTCTTGTCATGCTCCAGACAGCCATCGTTGTTTAAGATTGCTTGCTGCGCCATCTTGCATCACACCTGTTATTCCTTATGATCTTATGCATTGAGGGCCGGTTGCACAATGTCAAACAGCATCTGCTAAGCATTTCTGCGTCAGCAATGCATAAGCAAAGGCAGGGTTTTCTGCTACTGCTGATGGCCAAATCATCTGTGTGCATGTGCTCTCTCTTTCTGCCACACTCTCTCTGTAACTGCGCCTTCTGCAGGCTAAGGCGCTTGGGGACGTGCTGGTTGTTGGCTTGATTCCTGACAGTGAGATCCTGCGCTGCAAGGGTCCTCCAGTGTTGAATGAGGAGGAGAGGTTGCTGCTGGTTGACAACGTCAAGTGGGTGGATGAGGTCATAACAGGTGGGCAGATGACACCCAACCGTACCCAGGAGAAGGGTATGCTGCTGGAAGTGAGCTGGGGTGATGGCCATGCAACAGACAGAATGCTGGACAGAGCGTAGCAGATGCAAGCAATACTTTCGCTGCTTGGAGTCAGGCTGAGAGTTGATCATGTACTGTAGCTGTGTGTGGCTGGATGAAGTGCTGCTGTGGGCTGTCATACAGGTGTACCATACGACCTGTCACCTGAGTTTGTGGAACAGCTGTTCACCAAGCATAAGATTGACTACATTATTCACGGTGACGACCCCTGCCTCCTACCAGATGGCACAGATGCCTACGCTCATGCCAAGAAGCTGGGCAGGTTTAAGATGGTACGTGACCAGCTGAATGGACAGACAGCTTGGTGGGGACTGCACAGGTGGTGATGGCTTCATTGAACAGTCTGTGGTGACCTCCTGATGACGCACATCACTGGGTACCAGGCATGCAGCTTTGTTCCAACTGCCCCTTTCAAAAGTTGCTGCTCCTGCGACAGCATCTTTAGATCCATGCAATGGGTACAACTCTGTATGAGCCGGTGGACGTGGAGTTTGTGGTTGTTGGGGCTGTTTGGTGGCTGCAGGCTTGAACTGCCTGGCCTCTGTGCTCACATGCTTCACCAGAGCTGTGCGTGTCTCAGCTGCTGTTGCTGTGTGTGCCGGGTCCACATGTGTCTTTCTTGACATGCTGCAGATCAAGCGCACTGAGGGTGTGAGCACAACTGACATAGTGGGGCGCATGCTCACCTGCACTCGTGTCAACCCTCACATGAACAAGGAGGCAGAGGAGCAGGTGGGGCAGCATCCTGCTGGCCGCAAGCAAGCAAGCAAGCAACCAGCATCAAAGCACGAGCCTGCTGTTGATGCTGATTGTGGCTGGCCTGAGAGCTTCTGCAAAGACACTCCCTAAATCACCATTGCCGCTTACCTTGTTGAGTGCAATGAGGTGTCTTGTACATTGAGGTTCAGCTGGTGACTGAGATCAGCTGTCCTGTGCACCACTTGTCATCTGAGTACTTGTGGAGTCATGCGTACCTTGCAACACCTTACTGTAGGTGCATCCTCTGACTCGCTCCTTCAGTCGTGGTGGGCGGAGTGGGGCTGAAAGCCCTGCTCCAGCCAACAGCATGAACAGGGACAGCAGCATCACTAGTAACAATGCAGAGGAGCCAACACCACTACAGGCAGTTCTCCAGAGGGACCTGAGAGTTGGTAAGAAGGAGCACCAGGACTGTAGCAACTGCTGGGAGACTGCCGCAAAGCTCAACAGGTGCTGTGTTAGTGGCCCGCCTGTTTCAGCATTACTTCCAAAGATGGAAACCCAAGGGGTCATTCGCATGCTGTATGTGGGCAGCAACACGTGCTTGACTAGGTCTTACTGGGGGAATGCAGCTGTTGTAGAGGCCTGCTGCCTCCTGCGTGGTGGTTGTGTGCAGGTGTATCCCGATTTCTCCCCACCAGCAGACGTTTGGTTCAGTTCAGTGAGGGCAAGTCAGCACCTGAGGGTGCCACCATCGTTTACATTGATGGAGCATTTGATGTGTTTCATGCTGGGCATGTGGAGATACTCAGAGTACGCCTGACTGCCTGGGCAGCTGGAGCTGGAAATTCACAACATTGCCATACCAGATTGATGCATGCACCTGCTTGCTTCTGCCCAGTGATCAGTCATGGTGCTTATGGCACGCCACTGGTGTTAACCTCCTGTGACTCTGTGCCTCATGATTCTGGCTGTGTTTGTGCTGCAGCTGGCCAAGCAGCAAGGTGACTTTTTGCTGGTGGGTCTACATGCTGATGAGGATGTTGGGGCGCGCCGAGGGCCGCACACCCCGATCATGAATGTGCACGAGCGGGCCCTCAGTGTGCTGGCATCAAAGTATGTGGATGAGGTACGTCAACATGGCCAAAGGCAGCTTGAAGCCCCTGTTTTGGCACTGTTCTGGCAAAACCCACACAAACAGTACATGCACTACAAACTGGATTCAATGGTCTGCTAGATGGTTCCTGGCAGTCTGTCTTTGCTATGTGCTGTAATACATTGTGTCTGGGCACACTGTTTGCGCAAGCTGCTGATTGCTCACTTCACTTGCACTTGCTGCTGATTGTGTCCTTTTTTATTTCTGTGCCTTGTTCATCTGCTGCTGCTGTTTGTTGAAGTCAGGTTGTTATCGGTGCCCCCATGATCATACAGGATGACCTGCTGCGCACGTTCAACATCTCACTGGTGGTGCGGGGCAGCATGACAGAGACGCGCGGCAGAGACAGCATGGACCAGCTCAGGTGAGGGGGTGGGAAACGCTCGTCTGATGAAGGCAGCACAGTGGCCAGAAGAGTATTGCTCAGCCTGCTGCATGACTCAATGTCTTGTGCCTTAGCAGTGAAGCTCGTCCATCTGCCTTACACGTGAGGGAGTGAGGCTGTTTTCAGTATTAAATGACAGGATGCTGGTGTCTGCAGGTCGTAGTGCTGCTCTGTTGATCACCCAGCAGCTGCTGAACTGATGGGTTTATCTGCTGCTGACGTGTGTTGTTGCCAGGTATGCCCTGCCCCGTGAGCGAGGCATCCTGCGACTCCTGCCGAGTCCCAGCAGTGTCACAACACAAAGCATCATTCAGCGTATAGTAGACAACAGAGCAGCATTTGAGGCCCGTAATGCCAAGAAGGTAGCCAGTGAGGAGGCTTATTACAGCAAAAGCAAGGACTATGTGCAAGAGCTGTAGGCTAAGAGCTGACCATCCCAGGCAACTCCCTCCTGAGTCGTAGAGTGTGCTGGCACCCATCAGGTGTAGCATTATGCTCAACACAGCCTGGCAGGAGTCAACAGGGCATGCCCTCGTGTGCAGCATGCATGTTGTCTGATTGAGTGTGGCCAAGGATTGCTGCTGTGGTACGTCCGCATGATGGGACTTCATGTGCTACAGCCTTTGAGCCTTGCATTGTGGTGTTTCAGCTGCGACATTGTTCAGATATTCTGAAGCACTGCATTGCCTGCAGATGATTGCTGGGTGTGGTGAAGCCTGCAGGTTGAGAACCTGTGGTGTTGGCCAATGCTTCACCCGCCAGCTGGGTGCTTCAAGATATTTACCTGCCACTAGTACTATTCTGCCATGCACCTGATCTCATCTTGATACTCAGTCGGTACTCTGTGTTGACAAACGGACATATAATTTATTTGTGAGTAGCCAACTGGTAATGGTTGGACGCAAACTTGATGGAAGTCCTTGAAGGATTTAGTCCGAGTCTTCCCAACATCAGCGCTTCCCAAAGAACTGTTATGGCCAACTGATACCATATCAACACACAATACCCATCATAATGCCATCAGTCATTGTGTAAAAGAGAGTAGTAATCTGTTGTTTGTTAATGCTGCCGGCATCGCTGCTGCTGCTGATGATGATGCGAGCCCATCGCGGCCCAGCGTTTGTATTGCCGCAACAAGAAAGGCTGTCCTGCCGAAGCATGTCAAGGCATAGCCTGAAGTTCGAACAACGCGTTAAGGGCACCATGCCTCAAACGTCTCCACTTGTCATGCCAATTAGCCATTCACTTGTAATTCATGATGAGGCACTGGGCTGCTCACACCTTTCCACTGATGCATCAAAAAGCACATACAACGGTGGTGGTTCCTGCAGCTGCATCACCTGCCCCCACACGACGGAATTTTCGTTACGGAAAACATATTTCAGGCCTTTGGTGGTGCTACCTACTAACACAGCTGCTGATGATCTATTGTACTATGCACAGTGGGCGTGCTGCTGGGCTCCCAAACCGCCAGCCTCATGACGGTGTGACAGCAAGTCTTGTTACAAGAGATCCCTGAAAGGCGCATGCATTTGTACAGCATGAGGTAATACCACGATTCCTGAGCACTAGAGTGAAAAAGGGTGCGGAGCCGGGTTCCTCTGTCGACGTCCTTCTCACGAGCTCCGGTAATCACGTCACCCAGGGGGAATCTGTGCAGTACGATAGGCATTTCTCTTAAATAATCTGAATCTTATTGATGGTACGCCTTTCCAACCAAGTGGCGCAAAAGACAGTGCAACAGCTGACCACTTGTGCTGCTGCCGTTCGCTGCCACCCATAATCGCAGTCAATCGCGTAGTCGATCCCTAGTTGGCTGATATTATTGTTGCAGACATCAACAGCTGCTGTGCAAATGCATTGCGCGTGACATATTCCCTCCCGCAATCGCTGCATTATGTTCTGGGACAGTCAGAACCAGCACAAACAACATGCAGTAGCTATCAAGCAGCTGGGCCCCTGCATTGATGTGCAGCACGATGTTGCGATTACAAACAAGTCTTTGAAGCAGTGCAGATGGCAGAAGAGAACCAGTACTGCATCCCTGTGGGACTTCCAGCCTGTGAGGCTGTCAGGCAAGGAGGATCATCCACAGAATCAGGGCAGGTTGGGTGAGTAGCTGCTGATGTATGGTCGTGGTCGGTGTATCATGTTTAATAGGTCTGTGTGTCTGCAAGCAGCGCATCTGCAACGCTGTTGGTGGCTGATGACCTGTACAACTTTGGTTCTACTCAAGTGTGCAGGATAAATCTTGCAACAGTGGCAGCATGACATGCTGTGCGCATCATGTGACGGTATCAACAAGTCTAGCTGGATGACCTCCTCATGACCTTCTCGCAGTTTCATTGCTTGCTCATGGCGGTGTGGTGAAGGCAGTGTTGCTGTTGTGCTCAATGCGTTGCAGGTCAGGCAGTGCTGACGCTGCCACGTGTTGTGTGTGCTGAAGTAAAGATATCACTTCCCCCCGCTCTGAGCATCAATGCTACACACTCTGGGGGTTTAGACTGCAGGCTGCAGCTACTGCAGCTCACAGCAGAATGGCCAGCAACACAGCAGCAGCTGTGCCATCAGCCAGTCCTGCAGCCTGCCAGGTCAGCAGCTGCCGGCTTCACAATGCGCTGTGCAGCACTGCTGCTGGCTCATGCCCTGTTTCCTGACCATGCCAGCCGTCTGCTGGCACGGTTGGCTGTACCCGTGGCCCTGGCTGATGCTGCTGCTGCTGTCAGCTCAGCAGTACCACCAAAGTTGAAACAGGGTGTCAGGCAGCGGGCCACCAGGGCCAAGCACAAACTGCAGAGGACTGTAGGTTGCAGTGCAGGGTCGGGCAGTGGTGCCCATGATGTTGGTTGGCTGGACATGTCAGGGGCGCTGCTGGCAGGAGCAATGCACACACTCAGAAGCTTGACAGGTGGGAACCTGCTGCAGCAGACAACAGCCAGGAGTCGGGAAACACCATGCCGATCCTTGCAGTGCTTACTTGGGCTTGAAGGCTGTCAGAGGCAAAACTGTGTGTTGTTTGGCACTGCAGTTGGTTGAGATGGAGACAAAAGTTTGTTGCTTGTTTGTCCATCCATGGTGGATTGCAGGTCCTGCCGCTGCTGTTGCTGCTGGTGGTTGGTTGTGGTCGCTGCTTCACCCCTCCAGTCACACACTGCTCAGCTGCATGGTGGCACTCATGGCGGTATCGGCAGAGTATCAGCAGCTGGGCAGAGAGATGGCAGCGGGGAAACATGGCACAGGTGGGAGGGAGGGCGCCAAGGGGGGGGGGGGGGGGGTGGAAACAGAACGCTGAAACAAACCACCAGGGGTTGCACCCGAAAAACTTCCGACACTCACCACCCCCCTTACACATGGGGTGGCGAGGTCGCAGGGGAGCGGGCTGGGTTTGGGTGGGGCGGGG
>JABEVS010000580.1:0-13065 GCA_018290735.1 Coelastrella sp. MACC-549 | reverse complement strand
GTAGAAGGAGGAGGTGAAAGACGCGACAGCGGGGGGGTGGGCGGAAGGGGGGGGGGGAGAGAGAGGAAGAGGGGGGGCAGAGGGAGGGCGGAGGGGAGAGAGGGGGGAGGTGGGAGGGAGGGGGCCAGGGGGGGGGGGGGGCTGAGGCAAGAAGGCGCTGAATGAAATCAACAGTGGTTGCACACCAAACAACTCTGAATCTCAGCACCTCCCTTTCACTTGGGGCTGTATGATCGTAGGGCAGCAGTGTGATATGTTGTGTGGTGGTGTATGTTGATACAATGTAACACCAACATACGCACTTCAATGTGCTGACCTGCAAATAATGAGAGTTCTGAGCAAGGCTCTTATAGCGTGCGATCATGTGTGATGTTTTAGGTCGGGGTGATGGTGTGGAGATGACACCGCCGGCTGGTTCACACACACATCCCACCTCTAGGGCATGCAAAGAGGCATGCAAAGAGGCATGCCTCCCCACACATCACACCTGTTTCACTCCATGACTTTTGTTGTGCAGGTCGTGCTGTTGAGGGAGTGTGGCACGCCCGCCACAAGTCTGCTGCTCAGCGGCTTGCTCCCTTCTGTGGCGACCTGCCCGCCTCCCCGCCTTTGCAGCACCTCACCAGCCTCACACACGCCTGCAGCATTGCCCTCAGCCTGGCAGTGGAGGGACAGCACTGGGCGGGAGGTGTAGTGGGTACAGAAGGCAGCTGCAACAGCCCTGGTGTGCAGCAGCAGCAGCACCAGTGCCAGCTTCCTCAGCAGCAGCTCCTGCTATCTGGCAGCTGCCAGGTCCTCAGCAACAGCAGCAGTGGCGGCAAGGTTCACTCATCTGCAGGTCTGAGCCGGGCACAGTTGATGGAGCTGTTCACTGGCATTGCAGGGGAAGAGGATGTTGCAGGTGATGAGCCGCCATCAACAACTGCTACAGCAGTAGACCAAGAGCAGCAGACTGCAGCAGCTGGACCAGCTGATAGGCCGGACCAGCGGTTGTGCTGCAACACACTAGACAGCTGCCCAGGCAGTCAGTACTCATCAACACCTGGTGTGTGTCAGGAAGAAGTGTTGCAGCGCCTTGGCCCAGCTACCAGTGGCAGGTGTCAAGTGGAGGCAAAGCCAGAGGCAACAGTGGCAGCAGCAGCAGCACCACCACATGGTTTAGCGGGGCATTGCAGAACAGATGCTCTGGCATTTCTGGACAGCTTACCCCTGTACGGTCAGCAGGACCATGCCAGTCTTGTGTCGTCATCATCAGATGCTGCTGCTGCCAAGCCTAGCTTCAGAAACCGGGTTGCATTGTGCTGTAGGGGGCTTTATCTGCTGCTGGTGTTCAGCCCTTTTCTACTGCTGGGGTTGCCCATGCTGATGCTGGCAGCATACCTCATAAGCAGGGCACAGCAGCAGCAGCAGCAACAACAACACAAAAGTGAATCAAAACATACTGGTTTCATCGACATTGCCAACAGCAGCAGCGGCAACAATGCTGGGGTTACCAGTGATGTGGATGTTGTGACGGTCATCAGCCCTCTGCCAGCCAGCAGCAAGCACAATGCGGGGTTGGGTCACAACGCAACAGCAGCAGCAGCTTGGAACCAACTGTGCCACCCTCTTGCGCTGTTGCAACAGCTCGTGCAGCACTTGCTGCTGCTGTTGTCAATGCTGGGTGCTGTGGTTGACGTGGCAGTCATCATGTTGCTTGGGGGGTACTGGTCTGCGGGCCAGGGTGCCTGGCTGTCTGCCGGGGCATGGCTGAGGTGTCAGGCGTGGCATCTGCTGCTGCTGAGCTGTCGCCGTGCTGGTGCCGCCTTCATCAAGTGGGGCCAGTGGAGCGCCAGCAGGAGAGACATCTTCCCAGCAGACTTCTGTGATGCCCTGGCACAGCTGCACGACAAGTGAGTCACACAGACACCCAGCACTCTCACAACTGTGGGCGCGGATGTTCACATGTGCCAGGCAAGGTCCGTAGTACAAGCTATTATTTGCAAAAAAGAGGTGCAGGTGTAGTCAGCGTACCTGCAGCAAGCCCTACTGAACTCTAATCACCACAACTGAACTGTTGTTCCTTCTGCAGGGCCCCTGTTCACGGGTTTGTTCACACCAAGCGTGAGGTTGAGTCGTCGTTTGGTGTGCCGCTCACTCAGCTGTTCGACAGCTTTGACCGGGCACCCCTGGCCAGTGGCAGCATTGCACAGGTGCACAGGGCAACATGCAGAAACAGCAGGGTCAAAGCAGCACTGACAGCAACGAGACTGCAGCAGCAGCAGCAGCAGCAGGCCCGTCTACTAGGTGGCGGCCATGGACTTGGGGCTGTGGCTGACGGGGGTGATGCTGATGACTCCGTGGTTGAGGTTGTGGTCAAGGTGGCGCATCCCAATGTTGCATCACAGATTGCCCAGGACTTCCGGCTCCTGTCCTGGCTGTCTGCTGCTGCTGCCCGGCTGCCTGCCCTGCGTGGTCTCAGTCTGCGTGAGAGTGTGTCTCAGTTCAGCCACACCATGACAGCACAGACCGACCTCAGGGTAGAGGCAATACACGCGCTCAGGTTCCACAACAACTTCCAGGGTGAGTCAAATCAAGCTGCAGGTGGTAACGAGAAAGGGCTGGCGGTGCTTGCCAGCTGCAGTGTGGCATTTTGGTGGGGGCTCGTGCAATGTTTTGGCAGTGATTGGTGCGCTTACAGTGCTGATGATGCAGAAGCAGATCCTGCTGCTGCTGCTGCTGCTGCTGCTGCTGGTGGTGGTGATGGTGTGGGATTACAGCGCTTGTGATGTGGTGCAAATTGCTTAATTCATCCAATGGCAGTCACCTTGCACTGCATGGAAACAACAATGGAGCGATATGCATGCTGACGATGTCAAGAAGGTTCACACCGGCAGATCAACAATATGCTGTGTGCTATTGAGGCATCACCTGCCACCATTCTACACCTGATGCTGTGGCACTGCTTGTGTGCATTCACGTCAATGCTGATTGCTGATGGAGTATCTTGGCTGCTGCTGTCAGGTGTGAAGTCATCTGTGGTGATTCCCCGACCCCTCCCTGGTCTGGTGAGTCCTACTGTGCTTGTGGAGACATACGAGGCGGGGCGCAGTGTGGCCGCATACATGAAGGAGGCAACAGCCATTAACACACACATTGTGGGCCTGGGAGTGGACGCATTCTTGAAGATGTTGCTGGTTGACAACTTTGTGCATACTGACTTGCACCCTGGCAATATCCTGTTTAGAGCGGTGCCCACCAACTGCAAAACGCACAAACAGCGAAAACATGATCAGGAATTCGATCAGCTGCAGCATTGTGCAGCGCAACACCAGCCGCCACAGCTGCCGCGGCAACAGCGTTGGTGGCAGATATGGCGTAGAACTGCTTCAAGGTCGGTCAATGGCAACACTTCCGGGGACAGCACTGGGTTCGGCAGGAGTTCCAGCCACCATTCAACAGCAGCTGCAGCTTGTGGTGGCAGCAGTTTTCAAGTGGCACACCAGCTCTGTAAATCAATGCAACAGCAGACAGGTGAGCAGCAACACAGGCACACAGGCAGCATGGAGTACTGTGACAGTGGCAAAATTAACGATGCCATTTTACAGACAGCTGATCAGAGTATTACTACAGATGCTGAGCTGCTGGCTGAGCTGTACAAGCAGCAGGCCCCTGGCCACAGCAGCAGCAGTGGTGGTGGAGCTGCTGGTGGTGGTGGTGGTGCCTCCGCTCAGCTTGTTCTTCTGGACTTTGGTCTTGCTGAGGAGTTGACGCCGGAGGTGCGGCACCACTTCATCAGCTTCCTCATGGCGATATCAGCAGGTGATGGACTGGCAGCTGCCCGTCACCTGCTCAGCTGGTCCCACAGCCAGACATGTCCTGACAGGTCATCCTTCATGGCTGACGTGATTGATCTGTTCAAGCAGGAGTGCAACATACACAGCGCAGCAGGCATTGATCTCGATGCAGTGATGAAGGCAGTTCTGGGTCTGGCCCGCAAGCATCATGTCAGCATTGACAGCTGCTATGCAAGCCTTGTGATCAGCGTGTGTGTGCTGGTTGGGTTTGCCAAGGCGCTCGACCCTGGGGTGAACCTGATGGATGCCGCCACACCCACGTTGCTGGCCTATGCCATGACAGGAGCCGTGGTGGGACGACTCTACAGCACCTGAGGGATAACGCAGTTCAGGTTCTCCATTTTCTGTCAACATTAAGAGGAAGGGGGCGGGGGCGAAATGCTGTTTTGCAGTGATGCAACTCTCATCGTACATTGGGCATGGTTCCAATCAAGGGCCCTGCAGGTTGCAGGCATGTCCATGGTCTAGGGCAACTGGCCCAGTAATGGGTTCAAAGTGCAGTCCTCTGCTATGGTGCTCTGTGAAAAGAAGTGTTCTGCGCCCTTTCCCTGTTTTCTACAGCAGCTTGTGCACAACTCCTACAGCTGGCTTGAACAATTATGCTTTTTGCCGCCTGGTCTGGATATCAATTTGTCTTTTTTTTTTTTACATCGTCACATTGACGATGTGATGATACGCTGATCGAGCAGATCAGCAGATGCATGCAATCATACATCTGCTGATAAGACCACATGTGTCAGTGCAGGTTGCATGCTTCAGACGAAGGTTTGCTCTGCAACCGGGGCAGTAGCAGCATGACCGGGTAAAAGACACTGCACCGCAGTCAGGGCAGCTTGTTGCGGTCGGCGTATAGCCAGCTATGTGTTGGACAGTCCATAAGGGGCTGCATTTTCCCATTGTGTTTTGTAAGCTATGCACAAGGTCGCAATTGTGATTGTAAACTCCTTGGAGTGAACCTGTGAGTATTGAAGAATGGTACACGAGACATGCTGAAATGTCATGTTTGCTGTCAGCCACCAAAGTGTGTATGGTGTATGATGATGATCCTTCTGTGAGCATATTGATATTGATGGTGGGTTGTGCTTTCCACTTGTGCACAGGCTCTGGGAACTTGAAGCATGTGCAAGTAAACAGTTGGTTGGTTTCCCTGCACTACACTCACAGTGGAAGTGCAAGCAGACATCCGATGAGTCATATACAACATTGTTCAAGGAGTGTTGCTCCTTTTTGGACTTCCATACTATTCTGCTAGCGCTTCGGGAGCAGTTCGCAGTGCCTGCTGGTATTCTTGATGTGAAAGGAGTTGAGCCATACATGCTGATGTCATACCTGCTGTGCCACCATGCCTTGAAGCAGGGCGATCAAGGCACTGCCGGACTGGCAGTCCAGAAGGGGGGAGGGGATGGGTCACTGGCATAGTGCATGATGTCATAGTGGGGCAATTGTGCTGTTCAAATGCCCCTTGTTCATGAATCTTGGTGGCAGTGGATGTTGACAAGTGCATAGAAAAGAGTGAGGTGTACTCATGCTTGTCTTGTGATATTCCAGCCTGCCAGGCACTTGATGAACTGAGCCATGCATTGTTCGACGTCTCAACACGGGCTCATTCTTCTTTCAAACTCTGGGAGAGCACTTCAAGCAGTCCTGAGCGTCATGTCGCCTCTTACACTCCGGTACTTGCTTTGCGCTGCACTCCCCGGGGCCCTTCTCCGAGAGACGTCTACCTGCACAACTGATTGATATCTTGAAGGTAAAATCTGCAAAACTGGTGTATGGTGAAGCTGGATCATCCCAATTCTGATTGTGCGCGGTCCGGATATGACTCGTCGGTAACATGAAATCCTGCTGGCACTTGCACACGTCGACAGCAGCAGCTGGTGTTGATGTGCGTTCCGCATTATTCATTGAAATGGTGAGCAGCCAGGTTATAATTGATCGCTGCATACCAGCCCGCCCAAGCAAGCAGCGCCAAGTCAGTGCGTGATACGCCAAGCACTCTGCAGCGCTGCATCTTGCAGAAAGAAAAGCCGCAGCACAATTGAAGTATATGTATGCAATAGGAACAGCGGCTACCCTGCAGGTCCTCAAGAGGCAGACATCTTTTGCTGCGGCAGTAGTCTCCTCTGGCGGTCGTTGATAACAGTATCTAACAGACTTAAGAGGCTAGTGCGACCTGTATCGACTGCAGGACGTTGAGGCGGGCGGTAGGTAAGTCAGCCGAGGTGTGACCAGTGGTGGAGGTCCTCAGCCAGCGAGTGAATGCACAGCGTGATCAATCAGCGTGTGTGCATGAGGATCAAACCACGCAAATTGGCAGCCACAGAACGATGCCGCTGTCGATCGCTAAGACGGTTGCTGCAAAAGCTGAGCTTGCATTTGGGCTGGAGCCATGCAGGGCTGTGAGCAACAAGGTGGTCTAAATATGAGATCATAAACTTCTCTCTGACATAGTTTGGAGCTTGATCACGCTGAGGTGAGTGAGCCCGTTGCATTGGAAGGCGCTTGCTGTCTACGTACCTTCAACGTCGAGAATATATGCATTTTTAAGCATTCCAAGGACTTTTGAATACTCTCAGGTGTGGCGGTTGTCATCATAACGCGTCGCGTCGAGTACACAGCACTTCGCCGGGGTGACAAAGTGGCGTAATCACCGAGGTCAGCGATGATTTTTGGTTGGTAACACGTAAAAGTAACATGAAAAACACGGATGACCATTTCTGGCACTGAGAAGCACAGCATGCTGGTTGATTATCGCCCACTTACCCCAGAGCACGTCACAGTCCGCAAATTGATCTAGCCCTGCATGGTGGTCTGTGAGCATTGATGTAGCTACGCAGTCCTGTCAAACTTTGTTCCCCCCCGTTATCTTTGCAGACCCCACCGCCAAACCAGCAACAGCAGCTGAAGTCAGCATGGCTTTTTCCATGCCCTTGAGCACAGTCAGAATGCCACTTGGTGGCGTGCTCGGGACAGGTCGAACTGCATCAACGCCTTCACTGAGCCAACTGTTTCAGACCGCTTCTCTTGAGGCTGTTGTGGTGACGGTGCTGGCTGGACTGCTGTTGGCGGTTTACCTGTACATGAACAGGTGGGTGGTAACTACTACTGGTGCATTACACTGTGACTGGCAGCCCTGCCTGCAATGAGCCAAGAGTTTAGTGTTGGTGCCCAGTGCATCTGTTGGCCTAGGAGGCAGCCTGGTACAATCAACCACGCTGCAACCGCCTTGGCCAGTGTATACATACGTATTGAGAAGCACAGCAAGACCCTTGCTTGCGCCATTGCACTGTTACCCCACTCTCATTGCTGTGTGCAGGAAGCCCCAATATGATCTGGATAAGATTCCAGGTCCCTGGCGCAAAGCCAAGCCAATAGTTGGTAACATCCTTGAATGCCTCAGGCCAGATTTTCATCGTAAACTGCTGGAATGGTCAAACACTTACGGAGGAATCTACAGGCTTAAGTTCCTGTAAGCATGAGCTGTTCAGCACAGCTTCAGCCGGCAGTGCCGGTGTCAGTGAGTCAGTTTCAGTGGCTGCTGTGACGGGCTCTTGATGGGATGCTAGATACGACGTCTGCCGGCTTTCAGACGCTGGGGTGCAGCACTCGTGGCATTCAGAGGAATGGTCAGTTGTGGCCTGCAGTGTCGCCAAGCACCATGCTGTCAACCCTTGCAAGGACCATGCCCTGCTATGCATGCAGGTGGCAAGATGCACTGGTGGTGACAGACCCGACAGCATTGGCGGCCATCATGGGTCGTGGTGAAGGAGCTATGGACAAAGCAGCGCTGGTGTACTCACCCATCAACAAGATGTGCGACCCACACAGCAATGCCAACCTGTTGACATCAGCAGCAGACGACACCTGGAAGGCGATCAGGAAAGCTGTGGCGGTCAGCTTCAGTATGCAGGTACGCTTGTGACGCAGCAACAGCCAGCAGTATTGCTGGCTGTTGAACAGCCACTGTTGGAGGGAGCTAGCTGTTGAACAGCCACTGTTGGAGGGAGCTACAGCGATCATGCATGTGTATAGTAATTGCAGTATTGAGCATCTATGTCATGGGCAGATGCACCTTCATTCATATTCTCGTGCGTTAGTGCTGTGCCCTTTTACTCTGTTGCTGATGCCTGCTCCTTGCCGGATGCCTGTTGGCTATAGCGCATTGTAGTTGTTGTTGAGTGGCTCATCGAGGCTAACTTGCACCCCAGTAGCAACAGCCTGCTGCCATATTTCTGACGCTCCAGCCTTGTTGTGCACAGATGAAGGGGGACTCCCTCACCAACAGTGCTTCTGATGCTGTGTTGGTTGCTGGTGTGTTTGCAGAACATCAAGAAGAAGTTCCCTCTGGTTCTTGGGCGCATCAATGAGTTGATTAAGCGGCTTGAAGCACTTGGTCCCGCGGCATCCATTGATGTTGATCAGGCGGCGCTGAGGGTCACGCTGGATGTCATTGGCCTGGTGAGGCGCAGGGGCAGGCGGGCAGCATCTGGGTGGTGTAAACATATATGCAAGCTGAGCTGGGGTCATCAGTAACAGCTGCCAGCACTCGACAAGGTTGGGCCCAGGGGGAGATGCAGCAGCTCAGTACAAGACTTAACTTGACAATTTGCAGTTAAGAGCACACTAGGCAAATGTTCTGTGAGATGTGTCACTCGTGGTGACTGCGCTCAGATAGGCTGCTCTGTGATGGGTTGCCTGGCGGTATGGTGGTCAAGTGTACATTATGCGTACTGCAAGAGTGAAGTTCAGGCCAACACATAATGTGGCAGTTGGCTGGTAGCATCAACTTCATGTATAAATCTACTCTCAGCTGTATCCAGACAGCCATGCGATCTCTCAGCACACTTTGTTGGATGGTTCGTTGCCTTACAGGCTGGTTTCAACCATGACTATGGGTGTGTCCACAAGGACGTCCCCGAGTACGAGCACCTCATCAGGGTGCTGCCACGGTGCTTCACAGAGGTCATGCTGCGCATTGCGAACCCTATGCGTCAATTGGTCCCTCGCTTTCACAAGAACGGACAAAAGGGTGAGAGAGCCTTAATGTCTGCTATCAGCGGCAGCAGCAGCAGCAGCCTCTGCAGAACGGATGGCTTGCAGCTGCATGTCCACAGCCTGGGCTGGCAGGTCGGTGCAAGGAGATAGGTGCTGTCTGTTCTCAGGG
Organism: Coelastrella sp. MACC-549; assembly: GCA_018290735.1. Taxonomy (NCBI): domain Eukaryota; kingdom Viridiplantae; phylum Chlorophyta; class Chlorophyceae; order Sphaeropleales; family Scenedesmaceae; genus Coelastrella; species Coelastrella sp. MACC-549. Next base: position 4,065 of record JABEVS010000580.1, on the reverse strand, counting down.
TGTTAGCCAGCACAGTGAGGTTGGCATTGGGCAGAATGCAGCATTCTGGCATGATTGTGGCAGGTGACTGTTGATATAACAGTGTCACAACCCATACTGCTGGCCCACAGCAGCTGCAGCGTCAGCATATTTGAGCAACCAACTGCAGCAGCTTTCGTACCCTGACGACAGCAATTTGCAGTGTCTGCATTATGCAGATTAAGCGTCTGCATTCTGCAGCTTAACTTTGTGGCAGTCTGACATGTGTGGTGCACGTACAACAAGTGTTAGTCATGGGCTGTCACATGGCTCTGTGCCGCTGCCTGCAGGCTCTGTTGCTTTCAAGATGTTTCAGCAGGAGATGACAGTGTTGCTGAACGAGCTGAAGTCTCGCGGGGCGCCTGATGCTGATGACCAGGACATATCTACACAGCTGTACCGCGTGCTGCAGGAACACCCAGACATACCAGAGGCGCGTGTGCTCAGCGAGATTGGCATCCTGTTTGTGGAGGGCTTTGAGACTACAGGGCACACCACCAGCTGGACTCTCTTCAACATTGCCAGTGTGCCAGGTGAGCAACTGGGGCGGCATGGTGTGGCTGGCACCCTGGCAATGTCTATGGGCCATTTGCAGCAAAGCCCATTGGCGAGTAAGGAATGTTCCCCGCCAGCTGCTAATATTTTTTGCCAGCAAGGTACTTGAGCTGCTGAGAATGGGATGACAGTCCTCCACAACATTTGCACCTTGAGTGCTGCAGGTGTTCAGGAGAAGATTGCTGAGGAGTTGGACACGCTGGGCCTGCTGGCAAAGCCAGGCTGCCCACTACCAAGGGAGTTGGAGTGGGATGATCTCAAGCGCGTGCCTTACCTCGTAGCCGCCACCAAAGAGGCCATGCGTATGCTACCAGTTGTGTCAGTCATGGTGGGTCGAGCACAGCTGTTAGCCCCATTGACAGTGACTTGTTTCAGCTGGGGTTGAGCGGGTGCATCTTAGTCCTCTTGGGTCTCAACTGACAGATCTCCAGATTGTGTGTCCCTTGACAGCATGCTGGAGACCTGCTGAAACTTTGCTGTCGTATCATGCTGTGCAGGGTCGTGTCGCAGGCAAAGACATGCATGTCGGCCCCTTTAAAGTCCCAGCAGGGACAGTAGTCGGCACACCACTGTTTGCCATTCAGAACACCATCCACAATTGGGAGCGGCCAGAGGAGTTCATGCCTGAGCGCTGGCTGGACGTGCCAGTTGAGACTTACGTGTATGACAGCACCAGTGGCACTAACGGTGGCAAGCGTGGAATCACTTTCATGCCTTTCAGCGAGGGTCCCCGCAACTGTGTGGGCCAGTCGCTTGCAAAGATGGAAGTGATGACACTGCTGGCAAAGATCCTGGCAAACTTCCACATTCAACTAGCTCCTGAGATGGGTGGTCGTGCTGGTGTAATCAGTCGTGAGAGCACTCATCTGACTCTGCAGACGGCAGGCACCAAGGGCATCAGGTGTCACCTGCACCCCAGGGGCGATAAACTGTCCATCTGAGCTTGGCTTGTGAACAACAGCCACAACAGTGCTGTGCTTGTTAGAGTGGTATTGAACAGCAGAGGGCATGGCACAAAGGCGTGGTAACCAGAAAGAATGTATTGAACATCCATCATCCCTGGGCTTCCTTGGGTAGTTGTAACAGAGGGGGGGGGGGAGTTGATTGTTGCTGATGTGCCACCGAAACATACGCTCAAGTCAGCACAGCGTAAAGGTACCCACAACTTCACGAATGCCATGCAAGCAGGCATGCAGCAGGCCCATCTCATTGCATCTGCTGGTGGAGGATGAGGCCAGGTTACACGACATACTTACACATTGCCTGCTTCTGGTGCAGCCTTTTGGACACAAAGTGCTGTGCACCCTGGCTGCTGACCTGCTCTGTAAGCATTGTTGAGCTTGCTGATTGTATTTCTACTTCTCAGGGTTTTGTGACCTGGTTGCACCAGGGGCAGCATGATGCAGCGTACAGGCCTGTTTTTCTTGTGATGCCGCAGGGCTGACATGTTGTTCGTAGTTGTCAAGAACATATAGCTGCAAACCAATGACAGCACTGGGGGGAGAATGCAATCCACATCATCATTGGGTGTTGCATGCCTCAAGTACTATGTAGGTGGTCAGCGGCTTCCTACTAGAATGGCTGTGCAGCAGGACTGCAGTATTCATCTCAAGTACAGTGCCGTAAGCTGACAGCTTGTGAAGGTTGCATGGGCTGGTCAAGCAGTAGAGTGTGGGTGTGTTGCATGAGTTTGATGAGCATATGGCCGTTATCTTGTCGTGGTTATTGGTGCAAGCCTGACCTGAGTTATTTTGCAGTACTCACTGACATAAGGCCGCTTGGACTGCCAGCCTACCTTTCTAAGGCTCAACTACCTGATGCGGCCTCTGCACATCAGGTCCGCATACGCCTATGGCTTGGCGCCATGCTGACTGTTCTTTAAGTGCACTCAGTGGGTCACAGCGCATCTGCCAGAAGTCTCCAGTTATGTCATGAGTGTTGGAGCCTGTGCTTTCCATTATATACTGTGATGGTAGTTGATTTCATCATGCAGCCTGCAGAGATGGCCGTCAGGTTGCACAGCCTCAGACTGTGCAACAGGCTGTTGCAGGCGTGTGCATGAATTTTTATGTTGCTTTGCAACACCTTTCCGTGTTTGTACCGAATATGCAGCCCATGCAACATTGGACGAGCTGGCAGATGAGCTAGCATCAGGATAGAGTCGTGCAACATTGCTGGAGCTGGCCGCAATGAATGAACTGATTTGTAAGGTGTCTTCAGACAGAAGTAGTACAATAAACGACCTCTAGGACAACTTGTACTCATACCCCGGGAAGGTGCGATATGTACTACCCGGGGTGTTTTTAGACAGAAGTAAGAGATACGTGTATGTCAGTTCAGTTGCCAGCTCATCCAAGGTTGCATGGCTATACTAGAGGCTCTTCTAGATACAAACAACCTCACTTGAGCATATGTAAAGAGATTCAGCCATGCAGCAAGTTGAAGTGCTATGGCAAAAGAGTATATGTGAGGGGGCCGCCCACTGGGCGGGACGAGTGGTAAGGATGATGCCATGTGTAAGACCATGAGGTGACAATATGTCAGCTGGGGGATGACCTAGTAGTAGCAGTTGTTGAGTGTTATTACCACTACCCTTCTCCGCCAAGTATCCCAGCCATGGGAACCACCAGGCCCTGGTGGCTCAGCCAGCTGGCATGATGCCATTTGGAAGCGATGAACTTGCGAGCAAAATTAATTCAACAACTCCAAGCCCGCCAGTGATCAGCTCACTGGGATGACTGAACTAAGCTAATGACCAAAAGACTGGGTTTACAGTGCTGCGCACTTCGTAAAGTGACTCTATATACAGCAAAGGCCAGTACTCGCCACTGCTGCTGCTGGCAGCACTGTTGCTGGGGGAACAACAGAGCCGCTGTCGTGACACTGTCACTGAGTGATGATTATTAGCAGCTCATGCAACAACGAAATGCAGCATGCTGTCTGACTTAGAACTTGAAGGAGCCACCACCCAGAACTGAGATGCTTCTAGGCCATATTTGCAAATGATGTTGCCTACATATGGTGTTGAGTTGTTTATGAGGGTTCGTTTGTCATGTCTGCCAGTCAAATGCAGAACTGCTAGGTTCAGGAGAAATGTTGACGGAGATGACATAGATGTTGGGCAACGTGGTGTTGACCGTGGTCATTTACTTTGTCCAGCATGTTCGACTGAAGAAGAGTCGTTGTCACACTTGTTGTTTGACTGTACAGCTTCACATGATGCACGAGTGCTTATGTACGATAGGATTAAAGAGCTTCCTGGTTGTGCTAGTAAATTGGAGGCTTGTTTGTTGATTCAAGATGAGAAGCAGCGTGTGTGCCGTTTTGTGTCCGATGATGTATGGGGCTCCGTTGGTACCTTACAATGTGTGTTGCCATGTATTGCACAATACCTCTCTACTGCTTGGAAACTACGGTGTCAATGTGAGCATAATGGCGGTCGAACCGCTCAGCATGGGTTGTTGTTGTCCGCTTCTGAAATGGGGGGCGGGG
>JABEVS010000579.1:0-35598 GCA_018290735.1 Coelastrella sp. MACC-549 | reverse complement strand
TGAACGAGGTACACCAACCCTAAACCCTGACTTGATGTGCAAGATGCAACATGTGGGCAGATGTGGGCGCATGTGGATACATGATTAGGGTTTAGCAGAACAGCAAATCCTGGCTAGGATGTGGATCAACCAAGCAGCCTAATGCATTTGGAAGGTGTAAACCAGTGAAAAATACAATAGAAAGACACACATACAATTGAACAAGGTACACCAACCCTAAACCCTGACTTGATGTGCAAGATGCAACATGTGGGCAGATGTGGGCGCATGTGGATACATGATTAGGGTTTAGCAGAACAGCAAATCCTAGCTAGGATGTGGATCAACCAAGCAGCCTAATGCATTTGTAAGGTGTGAACCAGTGAAAAATACAATAGAAAGACACGCATACAACTGAACAAGGTACACCAACCCTAAACCCTGACTTGATGTGCAAGATGCAACATGTGGGCAGATGTGGGCGCATGTGGATACATGATTAGGGTTTAGCAGAACAGCAAATCCTGGCTAGGATGTGGATCAACCAAGCAGCCTAATGCATTTGTAAGGTGTGAACGAGTGGAAAATACAATAGAAAGACAACCAAGCAGCCTGATGCATTTGGAAGGTGCAGACCAGTGGAAAATAGAATCCAAAGACACGCATACAACTGAACAAGGTACACCAACCCTTAACCCTGACTTGATGTGCAAGATGCAACATGTGGGCAGATGTGGATACATGATTAGGGTTCAACACAACAGCAAATCCTAGCTAGTATGTGGATCAACCAAGCAGCCTAATGCATTTGGAAGGTGTAGACCAGTGGAAAATAGAATCCAAAGACACGCATACAACTGAACAAGGTACACCAACCCTGAACCCTGGCTCGATGTGCAAGATCAAACATGTGGGCAGATGTGGGCACATGTGGATACATGATTTGGGTTTGGCACAACAACAAATCCTAGCTAGTATACTAGTGATTTGATCGGTTATCAAGTGATTTGATCGGTCATGCGTCATTGCGTTCAGGGCTGTGCAAACATGCCACCAGGACAGCTAAGCATGTGATGCAGCTCTATAAAGCTAGATCTACGATTGTGGTTTTTGTTGAATGCGCTTGAAGTCAAGAAAGGTGCATCAGGAAGACATGGAGGATCATGGTGGATGCAACCTACAACTGTTGTAAAGATCATCCATGGCAGAAAATTGAAACCCACTGCAGAACCTCATGCTGGGAACAAATCATTGCATGGTGACTCCCAAAGATGCATGGCACTCAGAAGATCTATGGGGCATGTTATGATAAGGATGCCCCATGAGCGACTATGTTGGCTCCTCCGGGGCGCCCCTCTGGGGCCAGGTCGTATGGTATGGTATGGTATGATGTGGCTTTGTACTACAGGCTTTGTAGTACAGATGCGGCACGCTCACACCGTCCTTGCTGCATAAAGTAGAGTAACCCTAAAACCCTAAACCCAGCGTGAAATTATGATGGGCTTTATCATCATCATATATGAACATCATGTGCATCAACGCATATGCGTTGGTGTTGCCTACCATTGAACAAAGCGCTTCCATACCCACTATGCACCAAGTTGATAGATCCACTGGATCGGATTCCATTGCATAGATAGTAGATGTTGGTGTTGTGCACCCAGCAACCTTGGGCATGACCCAAGGCATGCACTGCAGAGATCACCGAAACTACTTGGATATTCAATATGAGCGACTATGTTGGCTCCTCCGGGGCGCCTTTCTGGGGCCAGGTTGTATGGTATGGTATGGTATGGTATGGTATGGTATGGTATGGTATGGTATGGTATGGTATGGTATGGTATGGTATGGTATGGTATGGTATGGTATGGTATGGTATGGTATGGTATGGTATGGTATGGTCAATAAATAGCAGCTATTGCATTGCGCCAGCACCATTAATGTGGGGCAAATGCCTTCCACCTTCACATGTGTGCATGCTGTAATCAGCTCACCATCTAGTCATCAGTGCCCCATTGACCTCCTGGGCCTCGCTGTAGATTGGATGTGCAAGCCTAGCATTGCCTACAAGGGTAGTAATACAGTACAAACCCACAATGCATGATACAAGTTGCAGTTGAATATGCTATCTACGGCTGATCAGCTGATGAGTGTTAACATCTGCTCCTGCCAGTTGCTGTTGTGAAGAGTTCCTGGATGGACCTTTGGCAGTTGTAAACAGACGCCGCTTTTGCAGTTGCAGTTGCCATTGCTGATGTTTGGCTCGTTGGTTCCAGCTGCTCAGATGTGACGCATGCATGTAGACAGCTAACCATTTGTGCGGAAACCTCTGGCTTTGCGCTGCACACGGTGTGACCTCTTAGTCATGTTGCCCATGTCGGCCAACACCATCTCTGTGACTGATGGAAGGCTTTGGCATACCTGCAGCCATGTACAGGGTGCACAAGATATATGGGAAATCGCATTTATACACAATCACTGCCATTTTGCAGCAGGTATAATCAGCCATTCATGAATTGATCAATACAATGTCAAACAGATGTGCTGTGTTCCTGTTGCAAGTAAAGGCCTCTGCCAATGGGCACATGCAGTTGAAGATGATAACCTTGGAGCGCAAATATAAAAGAAACCACAATCCATACCGGTTCAATATCAGCTGGATCGAATGATGTAGGTTTGAATTGGCCAGCAGTTGCTTGCAACTGCTCAGCAACTATACAATTAATCCCATTGGAGGTATTTTGGTTTTGTTGTAGTTTTTAAAGGGCATCTGCTTGTGAACCATGAGACACAGATGTGACATCGCCAACATTCGGCATTGCTCCATGTGTTGCCTTTACTTGTCATTCTCCCTGCAAGACTGTTGCATTGTGTTTGCTGCTTGCAAGACCGTGATGAAGTTGCTGAGTGTGTTGCCAGGATATAGACACAAGACCACACACGGAATGCTCGCTATTTCACCTGCAAACAAAGCATAGACCAGTAGGTTGGCCTTGATTACTTGACCAGATGAAGAAGATTGCATGTTACCTAGTAAGGCTCGAAGTCAGCACCTGGCCCGTCAACATAACCCTTTACTGGCCCAGTTTGTTATAAGAAAATGGTGGTGACAATCACAGGCATGTTGTCCATTGCGATATCTGTTGTTGTTGGGCTTATAGGTCTATACATGTTGCATCAATGTCTACAGAGTGTTTTCGAGTTTGAAGTGCTCATGAGCAGCAGTGTCCTTGTACCGCTGTTGTCACATTGTGAATGTCTACCAGTAATACAGTACAGTGCAAGACACAGCCACATTATGCGAGAGACAAGCTAAATCTAGCAAGCAGATGCCAAGGCACTATATGATTGCAGTTAACGCAGAAGCAAATGCAGTTGCCGATGCAGCTACTCCCAGATCAGTGCTGCAGCCAAGGCCCACTCAGGCCCATCAAGCCCATCCAATAGGAGAGGAACTACCAACAAAACTGCCAAGCAAAGTCAAGAAGGCCATGGCAATAATGAGCTCAGGTACGCCGCAGTCACGGTTGCACCTGCCAGCAAAGAATTGACCATCGCCATGTTCTCCCGACCAACTAACGACGTGAAGCAGAATGCATGTTGTCAGATGCACAACTGCTGGCACCATTAGGATATCACTCATTGCAAGTATGCATGTGTGATCTTGAGCAGTATGTGCTTGTGTATGATTGCAGACACGAAGGCCGTTATGCTGTCCAGTTTTAGCAGCAATCCGCGCAGCCTGCCACAATCCCCTTGGCAGGAGCAGCGCCACTGTCAGGTGCTACAACAACAACTCACCGGCAGGAGTTCAGTTCCCGGGATGAGATGCTACAAGGTCACTGCTAATGCAATTGGCAGCAGCAACAGCAATAGACCAACCAATGCGTTAGGACGGGAATGGAGCTTGGCCATTGAAGACAAGCTCAAGCTAGTTGCTAGAGTCGGCAATTGTAGTGTGTAGTAGCCACCCTTCATTCTGCACAGCGAGGCATTCTGGGCACCCAGCAAGATGCAGGTAGGTCCGTAGCCAACTCAGAAGCAGTATGTGCATAACCATCAGTCACATCGATGTGACATGATATCAATCCACACATGTTTTGCTACAATGTGTGTCATATGTAAGTCAGCATGGCACAACCGAATATAATGTAATAAGAAGCTATAATTTTGAGTATTTTTGAGTATTGTGGACTTACAACAAGGAAAGACTATCATGAACCACGCCACAGGTGAATGCGAGTGAGAATGTCAATCACCATTGTGGATAATGTTTGATCCTGTATAATAGGCGCGTAGATATCCAATATAAGTAGAAGGTTGTTGTAGTGAAGGCAACAGGGAACGGCAATGGAGGAGAGTGGCACCAGCACGCAGCAGCAAGCAGGTACATCGTTCCTACGCTTGTAGTTGTGTTTTCAACCACTCCAGCACGCAAATATCGCACAGTGACCATCACACGTCCGTTGTGTTGTCCGGGCTCAACCTTGGCGCAGCCCAATTGTTGTTACTAGTACTGCTATACACTACCGTACCGTAAGTTACCTCAGGGTTTCCGTTGTGGGCGGCCTGTAACAAGCCTACTAGTGACTCATGGGGGCACACAAAGTAAAGAACCACAGACCAAAATAGGAAGAGAATTGGCACAATAAGTGAAAAATGATCAGTGCACTCTTAAGCAACAAGCCAACAAAGACCAAGGCCCATTACACTGCTATGATACCCGGTACCCGCTGGGGCCCACTAACAAAATTGCCAAAAGCTGAGTTAGTGGTCAAACAACAAAGCTTGTCAAAATTGAGTCACCAACTGTTTTGGTTTGGTTGCATGATGCATTACTACCGTCTCAGCAGTATAGGTAGTTCTGCACCTCAATATCCTCAAGAAAAAGCTTGCAAACATAAAACTGATTAGAACATTGTGGACTTGAACCGTACTCTCAGCATTCACTACACGCCTGGATGTCATACTGTATGACATTGAGTGGCACTCAATGATAGCACTACAGCCCCCATCCCTCTACTGCAACTGGCAACAGAACCAAGACTTGGTCCAAAACCCCGACTCTTTGCACAACACGCACGCCCTTGCCACCTGGTGAAGCTGATGGATAGCTACGGCCAGTCAGAGCCTTGGGCGCAAAGCTGACCATCTCAAGCGGTTTAGGGTTCCCCTTGTACAGAAATGAACCAAGCCAGCTGCACTCAACCGACACATGACCCAAACCCACTCCGTGTGATGTGGTTGCTGGTTGTGATGTTGCTGTACAGAAAGCCTGGTCAGGCTGTTGTGAATGCATGTCAGCAGCAACGGTGGCAACAGCAGCAGGACCACGCAGAAGGCATGTATCAGCAGACATGCTCTTCACCAGCATGCTAGGATTGGGTGGTAGATGTTGTTGTTGCTGGTGTGACTGCTGTTGTGCTTGTTGATGGCGCTGCTTAGGCAATGAAGCAGGTTTGTTGTCTCTGTCATTGGTAGCAATGCGCCAAGCTGCCATGATGTTGTCTGCAAGTTGTGTATCGGTGACAATCTGTCCACCATGCGCAGCAGCATCAGCATAGCGGGCAGCCTGATTGACAAATGGCCCATGGTAGTCGGCTCTGAAGGACAACAACAGCAGCGGCGTGCTGTGGGTCAGCAAGCAATGTATACATGTGCACCAGTGGGGAACGTTTTTTCCTACACGATACTCCTGCACCACCCTGCACATTAGTGGCATAATAACATGTGCTGTACCTATGGCATGTTTGAAGGGCTTCTACTCTTCTCAAAAATGCGTACCTGAACATGTGAAACAAACCTTGATATTTCGGATTAACATGATATCATCATTGGTGGATTAAAAAATGTCTATGTCGCATGTTTTCGGCTGCATCACGTATGAAGTTCATTGTCAAGAAAGCGCAGATTGTTCTAGGCAGCAAGGCCAACATGCATCAGCGCCCTCACCTGCCCAGATGGTCAGGTAAAATGCATTTGGGTGTGCCCTCACTCAGCCCCATCTTGAACCTGGGCCCCCTGAACACCAAGCGTCCCTCAGCATCCAGTTGCACTCCACAACTGCTAAGCCCTAGCACCTCAGGAGGATATGGTGCATACAGTGACGCCTCCTGCACTGTCATGCACCACTCTGCTGCTGCGGTTGCTGTTGGGAAGGCGGCCATGTACTTGAGGTCGCCCTCTTGAGCACGCACAAGGTAGCTGCCCGGGAATGAGGTCATGGTGCTCAGCAGCAACCGATGAATCAACATATGGCAAGACCTGCAACAGGGGTAACAGCAGCACGTAGAACAGTGAATGCAGATATCATTGGTTGTGCCGTACAATTAGGTGTATTAGGGACGGCAGTCGCCCAGCATAAGTCTCTGCTGTTGTTACAAAATACTGCTGTATAGCTGCTCATGAAAATAATAATTGATACCATCAGCCATAGCATTTACTGCCATCGGCCTCGCGCCCGATGTTTCGCAGGCGGATTGTCCAATCAAATATTACCATCGTCTTTTACGACAAGGGTAAACCACTGGAAACCCCTTGAAGCGTGGTGACGGGCAGATATTCAGTGGTGACACCGCCACACGGCTGGGGCAAGTATATTTTAGCCCAACTATCGATCACTCCCAACGCGATAGCTGCTCATAACAGCAATACTCAATTCAGATTGACCACCATGCTTACCTGGCCAATGTAGGACACCTGAGCAGCTGTTGGGCTCCCTCCACCATGGCAAACACGATTGTCACTGCTGGGTACTGTGGACGCAGCACAGACACCTTCAACCCATCTGCACTGCTGCCAAAACCTCCACCAGCAGGAGAAACACCAGCACCGCTGCCTAGCCTGACCATGCTGGGTAATGTGAAGTCTGCTCTGAGAGACATGCCTCTCAACAAAGCTGAATTAGAAACCAAAGGAGGGGCTGCTGGTGCTGCTGTCGCCGGCTTATCCCATTGCTGTTGCTGTCGCGCAATAGGTGTACTGCCGCTGCTGCCCCCAGGAGCCTCTGCAGCAGCAGCCTCCCGATCAGCAACACTGGCAGCAGCAGCCCTGGCAGCAGCAGCAGCGGCAGCAAAGGCCGAAGCATCTGGATCCCCTGCCACCATAGGAGGACGCCTGCTTCTGCTAACGGCATGCACCCCTGCTGCTGCTTGTGCTGTTATAGGTCCGGCTGCCACCATCCTCTCTTCACAGCTGCTGTCAGTTGCATCATCCAACAACTGCTTGACAGATCCCTGACCCACCAGGAACTGATCAATCACAACCTGTCCAGATCGCTGACTGGTCAGATTTTGACCATTGGCCTTACTATGGGTTTGCTGATCGCCTGCACTGGTTTCAATGCTGTGATCACCAGCTGTATTGCTGTTGCTGGTGCTGAGCCCTGGTGCTGCAAAATAAGGAGCATCTAGTTGTTTCCACTGCTTGGGTATTGCTAGATTTGAGCCAAATAGTGCTGCACGACCTACAAGGCTAGGTGCGATGATCTGATACAGACGGATAGTGGGAGCACCTGCAGCAGAGAGGCAAATGGAAAATTACAAAAACCGTTACGCCGCTGTCATCACAATGATGATTACGACCATCATGACACCACTATTTACACAGTAGTCAGAATGCTGCATGCCTTTGTTGTTCCAGTGTCCAAAATATAACAATGAAGCGCCTGCATGCGGCTGCTGCTACTAGCACCTGCACAATGAACAATCACTCCACAACATGTTCAGCATCACGTTCTGCTGCTGCTGCTGCTGGTGCTGCTGCTGCTGCTGCTGCTGCAGCTGGTGGTGGTGTTACTCCTGCCCACCTGTCCTGCCATTGAAACCATCGCTGCTCCAGCCTGAAGAGAACCTGCCAGCTGAGGGACCAAATGACGTACTCAGACCATTAGAATGACCGCTAAGCGAACAAACACAGCAGCAGGAGCAGCAGCACAAGCAGCAGAAGCAGCATCAGATTTTGATGGTGACCACAGTCCTCACAAAATCTGAGCCAGATTCAGATTGCGCTGACAAGGTTTTGCAGGTTTCAGTACATGATGTCTGCCGATGCTTTGTCGCCATTGTATCAGAGGACGTTTTGCTGTCCTGGCAGACAGATGCAGACATGCCACTACTCTCCACACCCCCTTGACCCAGCCGGCTATGTACATACATTGCTCCAATCTCCATTAACTCAATTCGAAGTGTGAAAAAGTGTGTATTTGTTTTCAAATAATAGAAAGGTGGATATGCACATAGATGAGCACACCCGCCGCCCGCCTGACCCACCTTGCGTCCGTGGCTCCCCTTCTGCTCCTGTCAGGCAGCCCCCGGCCTGCATGCCTGAACCCTAACACACTCCCCAGGACAGCTCGCCACACACCACTCAACTTCTCATGGCTTGAGCGCTCCAAAGCAAATTGTGGCCGCTGCTGCTGCTGTTGTCCGAAGTCCAAGTGCTGCTGCCGTCGCATCAGCGGCATGGCGCCAGACTGCTGTGGTACTACAACATTGGGAGTGGGACCTGACATCATGCCATAACTTTGAAATGTTACAGAATCTGATGGCGTGAAGTATCCTTGCTCAATATCAACCTGGTCGGATCCGCCCATGATGACATGTGTGGTGCCATCAGTTGTGATGTCATCATCTGACTGCTGCTCAGCCTGCAGCTGTTGCTGCAGATACTGATGGTACTGCTGCACAAACCTGTGTCCCAGCTCCCCTGTCCACAGCACGCAATGGTTGTTGCTGCTGCTGCTGCCAGTGCCTGTGACATCATAGCACCCCATGTCAAGCGCCAGTGCCTGCTCCACCCTGCTGCTGCTGCTGCTGCCAGTGATGTTCCTGCAACAAACAGGAACCAGAAACAAGGAGGTCATCAGACAACTGATAATATTTCTGCCTCACCCTCCTCTGATCTGCATTGCCAAACACTGCGAAACCCAAACAGAAACCTTATAGGAACACAATCACCAGGACATCATGCCTCAACCTGTATGCAACAATCAAACCATTTAAAAAAATATGCACCGCCCCTGCACCCCCTGGTGCTGCCCTACTGCTTCACACTGCAGTAAGCTTCTCACCTGCTGCCAGTCAAGCACTTCAGCAACCTGCTGCCAGACCTGATTGAACCTCCCTCACCCCTGCTGCTGGCACCACTGCCACCACTGCTGCCCCTGCTGCTGCTGCCAGTGTACAGCAGGTCGTAGTCAAGTCCCGCTGCTGTGACCAATCCCAACCGCCAGAGCTCCTCTTTGACTGCTGTGAATGTTGTTTCATCCATCAACACCTGGCCACCGTTAGCAGCATTGCTGACCTCTGTAGGGCATAACACACATGGAAGCATATCCCTGACTAATCTGTCATGCCAGACAATCGCCAGCAAATCAACTGTGGCCCCCGCAGTCACAACAGTACAGAAGAATCAGATAGACTGGATGATATACAATGCAAGTGCTTGCTGCTCTTCTGGATGTTCCTGCTGCTGCACACATTTTGTGACGGCCATCAACAACAAGTGCAACATTACAGGTTTTGGTGTTTTGCGTGTGATGACATCATCGACTCCTTTGACACTGATGACAAGACCAAGCAGGTCATTCTGATAGAATAGATTTGACACAGCATTTGGCAGATGGCAGGTCAGTGATTTGAAATGAGCAAATGACTCAATTTCTGTACAGTGGGAAGATGGGGGACTTCATGTTGATGGTTGCATGGAACAGTCTCCCAGTACCCACGCGCCTCTCACCTTGTGCTGTTTTGTAGAGTGCACTGCTCTTCACCTCTTGGCCGCGCACCACACACCCACTCGCAATGCCCATCCGCACACGAACACCCTTAAACAAACCCCCATACTGACTGCTGCTGCTGCCCCGCTGCCCTGCTGCCGCTGCCGGTGACAACAGCTGCTGCAGCCACGCAGCTCGGCGCCTGCTGTGGCCCCCACCAGATGGACTGATCACGCTGCCGCCAGCAGCAGCAGCAGCTGAAGGTGACCAGCTCGTGTAGTCTGTGCCTGTGGCGCTTGGAACGGCAAAAGCAAGGTTTGGGTCCGACAGCCAGTTGGCCTCAGAGCTGCGCCGGTCACCCACCCTTCCTGTTGCTGCTGCTTCATCAGACCGCGCCAGACCCAACCCCGGTATCCACCCAAATATGTATTCTAGTGATATCCTTCTCCCTCTTGGACTGTCGTTTCCTCCTCCTGCTGCTGTTACTGAAAGTCTGTCTGTGCTGTATCTACCCCGTCGCCCCTCTGACTGCTGCTTGTTCAACAGCCGCTGCTGCTGCTGTTGCTGCTGCTGCTCTGCTGGGTTTGCAGCAGCAATGAGGCTTGTAGCTGAGTCCCAAGCATCTTGATAAGTGATCTCAGACGGCCATGACTGGTCCAAAAGCGCTTGTTGCACCTGAAGAGCACCAGGAGCATGCACATGTGAACACTGAGTCATCACACAGCACATGTTTATGGCACATGTTGATGGCAGAAACTGCCAGAAACTGCTGTCAGCTTTCATGCCTCACTTGATGCAGCACTGTACCCAGGTCCACTGAAACACCTCGGAGGTTCATGACTAGCATTGGCATCAGCAGCTGCAGATACAAGCCATGTATCTATGTGTCTGCTCTGACTACATGTTGTGCGGCGATGCTTGAGGCCAACATTGTCTGATGTCTAGAAGACAAGTGCCACTACTTGAGCTTATCTGCAATAAAGGAACATGTTTGCAGAGTAGCAACGTGATGTGACCGCAGTGCTGAACACTGCTCAAGCAGTACCTGTAATGTGAACGCCACTGCATCCTGTGGTTCATGGAATGCCACTGTGAAACTGTCACCCTCCTGTTCCAGCACATAGCCAATGTTGTCATAGCAGGCGTGCTTCATAACCTGGTTATGAAGCAGCAGTGCCTAGACCAACAGCAGCAGCAGTAGCAGCAGCAGCAGCAGCAAGTGTTGCAGACAATTCACATGCGTCAGGTCAAGGGCAATTTGTAGCAAAGCAACAAAGCTGTGCCCTTGTCCCTGCTCTCCTTCTTCCAGCTGCTTTCTCCCGAGCTTAACAGGTGAATGTATCAGCGGTGCCAGGCAAGCAGGTGGCATGATTTCTGATAGTGGCTAATCATAATAAGTGTACGTTTGTGGTATTGTGTCAGATGTACCAATCTTATAGTAGTAGCAAAAGCCGCCGTAGCAGCAGCTGCTCTGGTTCCCGGGTTTCTCACCTGTGCCATGTGATCAGGTGCCTCTGTCATGAGGTTGGTGAAGCCTTGTATGTCAGTCACAACAATGCTCATTCTGCCCCAGCAGGGCTGACCCAGGGCCCTCTTGCGCTGCTGACGAATCAACTCAGGCAGTCGAGACACCTGGCGACTGTACACACGCGTCAACTGCAACAGTGACAGCGGCACATTCAGCCCAATACTGAGTAACAGCGCGATCTGCGAGAAGCCATGCTGCAAGAAATGTCTCTGAGTATGTCATTGTAAGGTCTAAATATATAGCAATTCCTCTCAATGCAAGCATCTGTGCTGTTGCCGCTTCTTCTTCTGCTGCTGCTGCTGCTTCTGCTGCTGCTGTGCATTACCTGCCACACTGCCAGCAGCACCACAGTGATTGGCACCACCACCGCCACGGCCAGCCGCCAATTTGGTGCTGATGATCCAGCAGCAGCAGCAGCGGCAACAGCCTGACCCGCCACAATGCTGCGTCCAATCATGGGCTCGGCGGGAGGATCAGGACCTGAAGACACCGGCAGTGTGTGAGACGCATCGCTGCATGATGCAACACTGTCACCTAATGCCACCGGCAAGGTTGCTGATAGGGCAAGGTCTAGGACAAGATGTGGCAGGCAGCAGAACGCGCAGCAAGCCACACTACAAGCACATCATGTGAGGCATGCTGCGCCCGTGGCGTGGATAAGAGAAGCAACCAGCATACAGTATATGGGGCATGTTGGCATGACCACATCTACTTGAGACAGTTTGCTGATGGCATGTGCTGTGGTGTCAGGACACACTGCCACAGGACACGCTGCGAGCACTTTCACTCACTCTGGCAGATGTAAGCTGCCAACTTATCACAGTCAAAGTACCAGATGCCCGGCAGTACTGCTGACGCGTCCACCGGGCCCACTGGGGTTGTGGGGGGTGTCTGAACCAGCACACGACCACACACATAACGACTGCTGTCAGGCACATACCTGCACCAAAACGCAACCACATATCCAGCAGGTCAGCCGAGCACGGCAAGCTGCCAATGGTTGGAGTGCTCTGGGTTCTGCTGCCAACACACCTGCTAATGGGGAAGGGGGAGGACAATTTTAGGGCCAAGAGACATGACTGCCAGTGGAAAGATGAATCACCTCAACACTGCACTCAGCCAATGGGTCAAACCAAGTCAGTGTGGCAAGCTGATCCTGCTGCAACTCACTGTTGGTTCCAGATCACATCGTGCACTGTCCAAACATCATGCTGTGTGAGTCGCCGCAGCTGAGATGGGTCCACTGCCTCGCCGTTCAACCATCTCAGTGTAGTCTCTGGCCCCGACACGGTGCGGTTCCGAACTGGTTGCGGCTGCAACTGTCCGATCTGACCAAGTGAGATTGAGCCCTGGGCAAGCCCTGTCTGATTCTGTGCTGCAGGGTTGTAGTGAGTGTTGTTGCCCCTCACGCCCACCCAAGCAGACGTCACGCCTGTTTCAGGCGACAGGGTTGACAGCAGCTCGCGGTACACCATGTCGACCTCCATGCGGCTGTCGAGGATTGCCAGCTGACCTCCCGGGATGTTTGAACAAGAACGACTGGCCTCCGAGAACGTCACCCGCTCTGGGAAGAGCGTGTAGTACGTGTTGTTGTAGTTAATGGTCTTGATAGCAGGACCTGCAGTAAAAGCACCGTGAGGTTGTCGGCATTCAGTATTTTTCAGCTATATGTTTGGGGTTCTGGTTCTCAACTGCAGGAGTGCACCTTCTCGTACTGATGCATGTGAGAGCCGCAGCAGACTGTCACTGGCAGGATTGAGTTTTGAATGCTGCTGTTTCCTTCCTGATGATTACTGCTATACATCATGCTAAGCAATACTGTTTCAGACTGTCAGCAGCAGCCACAGCTACTGCAGTGGAATATCCTTATCTGCACACCATGCATGTATCTGACCTCTGCGTCACTGCCAGCCACTTACTTAGTATGAGCCCCAGCTGCCTCCAGTCTGCCAGGTTTATGAAACAGTCAACCTGACTGTCAGGAATCCAGATATCGGGCTTAGGCTTGCCTGCAACAACAGCAGCAACAGGAGAAGGGGGAGGTCTGACGATGGGCAACTGTGGTTGAACATGCAGGAGAGCGGCAGATGCTGCTGCTACAATACATGCAGGAGCCAGTCACACCACCGGGGTAACATCCCAGCAATTGAATTAACACCACAAGCTGGAGCTCCAACAGTTGAAAAGGAATGGAAGCTACACAGCAGAACAGAGCATTACAACTACAAGGTCATCCCATCTGCAGTCGATCTGCCAACTGGAGCTCAAGGGCCACTGGTAACATTGGCCAATATTTATGTTGGAACTACGCAGTTTGATGTGCACAGTGAGCCCCCACACGCACCTGTCCACCCATTCTCTCCTTTGAAGGGGTCTGCCTTGATGAAGCAGTTGTTAGGTGCCTGCCCACTGCCATTCTGGGCAGCAGCAAACGTCCACACAGTGCACCCGCTGGTGTTGGCACACAATGCATCACAATCCAGGGGACTGTTGATGTTGGTGGTGTACTGCTGTAGGTTTGTGCCGGCAACGTCTGAGCCAAACGTACAGTGGTAATCATGTCCAAGGTCAGGAGGGTTCAGGTCTGCATCGGCATCAGCAGCAGCAGCAGCAGAAATGATGGGAGCAGTACAAACACTTGCAAGTGGACACCTGCCCATGCCACAGATCACAAGTATAATTGAACTACATGCCACAGATCACAAGTATGATTGGACTACACTGAATATGTTTGCAACGCTCAGCTGTCCTGCATGCAACCAAGGCCAGCACAACATCGTCATCACGACTGAGAGCTGCACCAGCATGCCCTGCCTTATGCTGTGCCATTTCTGCTATAATCTGGAAAACACAACCGGGTTGCGCTGTACACATCTGCTGTCAACAATTGTTCTCTTCCTCACCTGCTGTCCCTGTGTGTATCAGGGCATGAGTTGCCTCCCCAAAGGCGTCCCACAGGTCTGCTCCTCGGAAGCACAGCCAGCCCACTGACCTCAAGTTGATGCTTTCACCAGCAGTGACATTTACGAGCACAGATGGCCACTGGGCGCCTTGCGGAAGCTGCAATGCTGCTGGTATGGCTGCAGTGGTGTTTGACAAGAGACTGCAGCGGGCGCCTGAAGGGGGGTAGTTGCCTGCTGCTTTGAAGGCTGTGCACGCCGGTTCTGCAACAAAAGCACAGGATTTCCAGCAGAAAGATGCAGGAGAATACTGTTGTTCAATATGAGAGCGGGGGCAGATTGGTTCAGCTGCTGCTGGAGTGTGACCTGGAAGTCAGGCTCAGCTGTCAGTGGAATGGCCCCATTCAACTGCCCCACAGCAACCTCCGATGACAGGCGAGTGCCTGACCCAGATTTCATGCTGCTGTGACAGATCGTGCAGTGTGGTGCAGCTGTGACTGAGTCTGATGGAGCCCCTGGCGGATCAAAGTCTGATTCGTGGGCGCCACAGCAGCAGTGGCAGCAGACATGGTAATAGCAGCAGTGGCAGCAGACATGGTAATAGCAGCAGTGGCAGCAGACACATGGCTATAACCCATAATCATCTGTTTCCTGGCCAATACCAACTGCTGCGCATGCATTGCTTACGTTCTGCTGACATCAAGTGCAGGGAATGTTTCCTGCCAACAAATGTGTGTATATATAATGCTTGCTGCTGCACTTTCCCCACCTGCACTGCAAGCTGCACTGCACTGCCTGGCGATGTGCCCACTGGTGCCCTGCTTGTCACGCGGGGAGAGTTTTACGTCATGCAGAACTGTTCCAATCTGTTTGTAGTCTTCAAGGCAATAGTAGTCCGAATTTGCTGCCTCTGCGAAATCACAGGTCAGGCGAAACCCCCAGGTGTGAGAGCTCAACATGCTCACGACCTGCGGCCCTGCGAGCCAGCCTAAGCTGCTTTCATCAAGCCTCTGAAGTATGTGTGGAAGTTTACAGACGTTCTATTGCGCACCTGAGTCACTGTTGGCGAGGAAAAGCGCCACAAGCACAACCAGCAGACATAGCCTCGAATGGTGCTTATATTCCATCAGAAAACAAGCCTAGCCCCTCACGTGCGCGGCCATTTGCCGGCACAGATACGTTTCGTCCTCAGATTACTAAACAGGCCGACGGTGAATGAGCAGGGTACCTGTCTGCATGGATCTCCATTTGGGATCTTGGGAAAATAGGCAAGCCAGACAGCATCCATCTGGTCTCTCGATCCGTGTAGTGCTGCCAGACGTAACAGCTTCTCATCCTTCGAGCGCGTGGGTTTCGGAAATTGCGCAAGACTTGTGCTGAGTGAATACAGCCAGACCAGAACTCCTAGAAGTAGCATTGAGATTATATGACATGGGACGCAGCCAGTCTGGACATCACTCTCCCGGGGATTGCATTCACAAACCGCGCCGGCACTCTCAGGACTCTTGCCCGCAATACGTTCGCACCACGTTCCTTTGTCTGCATGCAAGTGCCCACAGCTGCGAAATCAGAGCAGTGAAGGACACCGCTGCTGCTGCCAAGCTGCCATAAGCCACACTCCGCATTGGATAAAGAATCATTCTTATAGACCAAAAACAAGAGACACATTTGCACGCAGTATGCTGATGTATTTGTGCTACTCAAGCCCTCCTACTCCGTGTGCTCATGATTGCCTACTTGAAACCAATCACTCTACATCCCGAAGTGTCGTTTGTCTGGCACTGCAGTTCCTGTATCAATTGCTGACATCTGGATGCCTGTCTGCTAGTCCAGCCAATACAAGGTGTGTTGTGTCATTGACTCTGTTGAGGTGCCAGCCTGCTGCTGGTCCTGCTGCCACCCACGACACCTCGGTGATACTGGTGTTGCGGGTTTCAATCTTCCAGGTCATACCAGGGGTGCTGTCCAGCACATGGCGCAGGAAACTGTGCACAGCAGCAGCAGCAGCAGCAGCAGCAGCAGCAGCAGCAGCAGCAGCAGCAGCAGCATGGAGCAGGGACAACAGCAGAAACAGCGACATCAAGCAGTGCCCTCTGCCTAATGATCAGGAAATGGTCTGCAATAAAGCAGTGCTGCTGTAGCTGCCTGGGTACTTACATAAGACTGAAGCACTAGGCATCTGCTGCAGCAGCAACCAAGAACCAACCTGACCATCTCACCATTTGATTGCCAGGCCATGGGTCACCATGATGGCAGGTGGTCCACCATACTGCAATGACGGCAACACGACACCCTTGATGAATGCCACCATGCGCTCTTCCAGCTGCTGCTGTGACTCACCACCAGGTGCAGCAAACCTCCAGGGGTCAGCAGCAATCTGAGCCAACACGCCTGGCTGCACACCAGCAGCGTCAATAGAGGCAGTAGGAGCAGCGGCGGCGGCAGCAGTGATGGCAGCAGTGATGGTGGCGGTGGGAGCAGCATTGACTATATCATGCAGGGTCTGATGTACCCGAGCTTGCAGGCCTAGCACTGTCAGGTTGGCATGCTCTCAGCACTGCTGGGGTTTCATGCCTCTTGCACCCTATTAGGACCCTAATGTAGAAGAGCAGAGTGCATTCAGCTGCAATGAATGGCTACTCAGCTGTGCTGACATGCTGGACAACAACAGCAGCAGTAGCAGCAGTAGCAGCAGTAGCAGCAGCAGCAGCAGCAGCAGCTGCCACAGCTCTGCTCACCGTGTAGCACTCACTCCTTGCCTTGCCTTCCTGAGAGTAATACAGCAACAAACACAGATGTTGGCAAAGCCAGCCGGCTGAATAGCTAATAAAATAACATTGCCTCTAGATACAACTGCTTCATTGACCGTCAACTGGCAGCATCTCATCCCTTGTTTCCATGACTCAGTCACTCAGAGTCTTTTTGAAGCAAATATACTAGCCTCACTGTGCAGAAGATACCAAGTATGCAGGCTTCAGCCTGAAAGGTGACACAGTACATTAGCAAACTCTGGGCTACAGTTTCCAGCTCACCCATTCTCCTTGATTGAGCTCCAGCAGCTGAGATGTAGGCGATACTGGCGTGCATTTTACATGCTGATCCTGCAGCAGGAGCAGCTTGCAGAGGGGTTGCTAAACTCAAGGATTGCATCATGAATGCTGTTTGCTGCTGCTGGGGCGATGCCACACAGGCAGAAAGCATGGCTGGGGCTTGCAATTTGTAAGTGGTACGGTAACAACCAGAGGGCTGCATACATGCTTGACAGGTGCTCCAAGACCATGAACTTCTCATCACCATGATCACACACCTGCCAGTGCTGCAGCATGCCTGCTGCTGTGTCCTTTGCCCTCACTGCTGTTGAACAGTATACAGGAGTGTGCAGTATGGGATAGAGCTGAGAGAGGTACCGCCCAAGTGCAGCAGCCTGAGCACCAGCAGGAGCAGGACCAGCAAAGAGCAGCAGCAGCAGCAACAGCACTGATACCATATCAGCACTGACATCATTGGAGAGTGCCTTCTCAGCAAACGGCAGGTGCAACAGTGTATGGCAGACTGGCATCGTTACAGCTGCCTGACCTTTTGCCACTGCAAGTGACTTGCAGACCATGACGCACATACCTGATGCTGACAAGCCAGGCCTTTGCTGATTTGTGTTGCTGCTTTCGTGGTACAAGCCTTTCAGTTCTCATAATAGCATCGCTGCACCACGCCCACATGGTAGCAGTACCATGCTCTCACCTGCTGCTGTCCCAGTGGTGTCAGAGGAGATGTGTTACTCTGGCCACCAACCTGCAAGGCAACAGCTGGGTGGGTCAACCCACGTTGAGATCCCAATGTTCAAATCTGGGCGTGCAGATGTCCAGCTTGCTGGTCTGGACAGCCTCGTTTGAGCTAGCTTCTGGAAAACCATCCATAAGTACTGAATATAAATGCTGATTTAGACCTGCTGGGTGTTCTTGATCATCATAATGACCAGCATTGCCCCGTTGGTAGCTGCAGTAGTGTTGCTGCTGCTGCTGCTGCTGTTCTGACAAACACAGCATGCAAACAAATGAACTTCATTATGACCGGAAAACCCATGGGAGTTGTTCAGATGCTCGCTCTGCTGGTAATACTGCAGCTGCAGCCGCTGCAACATGGTGATGAGGCAGTTCGCTATGGCTGTGAACACCGAGCAGCTGCCATCAGCAATAGGGCCAGGCCTCAACTCACAAAGCCCTTCGTTCTCAGGTTCATATCGCACTCCGCATGTCTGATGACTAGAATACGCTTCATGGCTGCTGCCAGCCTCGGCGTGGACCTCGTCTCCTGCCTTGTGACAGTACTGCACCTGCCCCCAAGTGTTCAGTAGAAACAACGAGATCATGCCATCAGCTCGGTTTTGGTGCAGTCACTGCAGTGTCAGCAGTAGCTACTGCAAGCGGTCGAGTTTATTGTGTTATCAACGCCAAGCTCGGCAACGCAACCACCAGGTGGGCGGTTTGGGGGGATCAAGCTGGCTTGCAGGCCCTGTAGGGCTTTTGATTGCACCTGAGCAACATTACGTGCCTGCGTACTACTCACCATTTTTTAATTTATCATTGTGCATCTGCCGCTTATCCCGTGTGGTTTAAACTAGAAACTTTGATCAGCGTAATATGTAAGCGTAAACGCGAACGTTCGAGCTACTTTATTTACATATTCGACTTCACCTGAGTACCACAATGACTCAAAAGATGTTGCCGCAACTTTTGAAAAGATGCTCTGGTCACTGCAGCTCCCGGCATGGTCCCCACCTCCCTTGACTGCCTAGATTCTCGTCTTAATCGGGTGCAAGATAGAACTCTGACAGCTTTGATTACTATATAGTTCAGCTGTTGGAGCGATTGATTCAGGTCACTGGCGCTGCACAATAAACCATGCCTTATGGCACATACTTCAGCTGACAACAATTTTCGCATGTGCTACAGTAATGACTATACAGGTGCGAAATCACCGTGCTGCTCTCCTTGCTTGCTCTTCTGGCTGCCGGGCCCCAGATGCACTGTTGTGCCTGCTGCTGTCACAATTCACACCCGTCACCTTTCACTAGGCTGCTTATGTGCCACATGAGCTTGTAGCTCACGCCAAGCAATATTAGAGTTTAATCAGCGCTGCTGCAAGCATGTGACATTGGCAGGAATCGATGACTACCGAACAGGCTGTGACTGCCTGGGATGCCTCTCAGCTCAGCAGGCCTGCCTAGGTTGCCAATTATCGCCTTGACCTGAGTTGATGCAAGTCCTGCATATTGAATATCAGCTGGAAAATTTGCTTTAAAGCAACTGATATACGTTGCTGCTGCTGGGTGACTCACACTGTGTGTCCTGAACACACACAGTGTGTGTCAGTGTCACATCAAGACAAAATTACCGAGCTGGTATGCACTGCAGGTTTCTGTATGAACCATTGCAGGCAATGGCCACAGCTGCTGCAGCTGCTGCTGCCAGTGACCAGGCACAGAGCAGGCTGGTTCCTGTTGATGAAGAGAGGATGAGGCACACTTTGCTGACAGGCAGGGATACCCTGGCCATCCAATCTTACCTGCAGACCTATCTTGCCATCCATGTCAATGTCGGCTATCTGCATGATTGTCAGTGTGTCCTGCTCAGTCAACTGCATCACACCGTGTTACAGATGAAGCAGCAGCAGTAAGGGACCCTTCATCAAACATAGTATCATATATAGTATCATATATAAGTATCATATATAGTATCAGACATAGTATAAGTTAAACTATATGATTGAGCCTGGATCACATATGCAAATGTGGCACGCTTGTCAGGCTCTCTGATGATTCCTGCAACTGAATTCACTCTTTGATCTGGTGGCAACACAACCACATTCTGGCAATATAAGGCATGTGCTTGATGTGGCATGAGCGGCAAACTGTCCCACATTGTCTGTGAGACAAATGTTGCATCATCAGTGAGCAACAAGCTGCAGTGTCATGTAACAGGCTATGCTGATGAATGAATACTACTCTATGGTACTATGGTATGTGCAGCAAATCGAGGTGCATACTATGCATGGGCCAGGCACTGGCTGCCTGGACACACTCCAGCAGCATTAACAACAACACTTCAGCATCAATAGAATAGGAACACAATTGCTGCCAATTCCTGACTAGATATTGTATATATCAAGTAATGAGATATGACCCTACTCACACTGCCTGTTGTGTGCAGGTCATTCATCAGTCTCTGCAGTGATTTGATGTCAACGGCCCCAGTGCTATGAGGGTCAAGCACCTTCAGCGCTTGAGCGGATGCATCAACACCCTAGCCACAAATAGGACATGTCACACGTCTTGTCAGTAACCAAGGTCCTGCCGCAGGCTGTACAGTACAGCAGTTGCAGATAGATATGTCACAAGCCTTGTTAGTAACCAGCCGCTGGTGTGCGATAAGCACCGTGTTCATGGATGTGCGGGTCGTTCTGGCGTCCCGAACACACAGTGGCACTTTCACTGTGTGAAATTGCACAGCGGCAGTGTGTGCAGCCTGCTAGAAGCACAAGGGCGATTATGGTGATTGCAAAGGTACAAAAGGTACAAAATTGAAGTCAGTGGAATGAACCCCCTTGATCCCAGCACAAGCCAGCGAGCCAGCGGATGACTCATGGGATGCGGTCAATTCTCACAGACTAGCCCGTTCCACGGGCACTCGTCGAGCGAGTCGGGCTCCCCGGGATTGCACTGGACACCCATGTCATGATGCTGCTGTGATGACATGCCATGATGCTCTTGCACTGCCAAGTACCTGTGATGGCTGCGTCACAAGCAGCTGCTGCAGTATCTCCAGGCTGATGCCGTCTTTTGCCAGTTCCTTCAGGTGCTTAGCTGGGATGTTGGGATAGAACAGCTTCAAGCAGTACTCAGTTTTACCTCGGGACATGCTGTCTCCTGCCTCCACGTTTGGTGGACACAAGTGGCATAAGCTGGTTCAAGCACTAGTGTTGACAAAGAGTTTTGCGTGCAACAGCAAACTGCGTCTACAGTGATGATGCAGCATCAGGGCATTGGAGACACTGCTTTGTGGGTGGCAAACAGTGTCCTGACCACGTGCACTCATGTTTACACATGTGTGTCTACCCACCATTAGGGCATAACACCTTCCAAGCTGCCTCTAACTCATCTTGCGTGACTTTTTGCCGCTCCTGTTGACAAGGAGGTTCCTTGCAATCAATGACAAGCAGAACTATGCATATTCAAAGGGCATCTTGCACGATTCATGTTACCTGCACCTGCTGCTCTTGCTGCACTGCGAGCTTTGCCTGATCCACTATCCTAGACAGCATCATGCTGTCTACCTACAAGTATAGCATGGGTGCGGCATTTCGGGCAGTCCCTGGGCATGCGGGTCGCGAGGGGCTGATGACCTGCTGTACCATACAGCAAGGTACTGCCAGTCGAAAATGCTAAGCCCGGCAATGGCAGTGACACATACGCTGACAATTTGACTTCTCTCTGCTTGGCTGTGTTATCTAATAATGCATGGAACAGGTGCAGGCTTGTTTGTGTGATATGACAACATCCCTTTCCGGGTCAAAACTTTTGAGAAGGGTCAAACAGTATTACTGATATTCAGACTCGGTGCACGTCTCATACACACGGTACGGCTTATCACATCCACTCTGTTGCTGATTACATGCGAAAGGGCATTACGGAAGGCTCCTATCGTTGCAACATGTGTATGTACAGCCTCGCGGTTAACACGTTTTGAGCTGTACTGTTCAGCAATTGACTGTAGATGCAAAACGCGTCGATTAGCTAATGATGAAGCAGACGGCACCAGCATTGCTCCAGGACCTGGAGTCAGGTCCAGTGCACGCATGGCACTGCCGCAGCAATGGCGATAACTAGCCAGCGCTGTAAGCTACATCAGGGTGTCCAGCTCATTGAGCACACCGCAGTGTGCCCTCGAGACACTGGCGTGCTTTCCGATGGAATCTGCATCAGCTACAAGGAGCATGGGTGTGAACGTATTGTTGCACTCCGCCACAGGTTGATGCCATGCAACCAGATTGCCGTAGGTGCCATATAGGATTGCACAGGGCATGCAACCCTTCGAACAGCCCGGACCAGTACTGGCACGGCCCCAAGTGTGCCGCCTACATCACCCGCTGCTTCAAGTTTTGGCCAGGGTTTCTGACTTGTGTTCTGATGCCTGTGCCACAACAAACCCGGGACCAACCTGCAGTACACACAGCAGCAAGCACGGTACAAGTGTTGCATAAAACTGTGCCTGCTTGGGGCCAACGCTTGCCTCCCATGCACCAGCTCAGCCACAAGAAACATACATAGACAATTGTATGGCTCCATCTCTTTTACATAGACAATTGTCTACCTACCACCTGATGATTATGGCAGAGCAAGCTTGCAGAGGAGCAGTGGATAACCTATCCATCACAACACACATGATACACCTGCATTCATGATGGGGCTTAGAAAATACATGCAGCAGAATCCACATACACATCGCACTTGCAACATCCCACCAACGTGACTAGAGCTGACGTTCAGTCATGTTGCAGCGACACACGACAGGAGCTGTGTTGTCGAGGCTGCAAGGTACAGCTCTAGTCAGGCATCACTCCATGCACCTTAGCCCACCTGACAGTCTTTGATTGTGCACCTTTCTTGCACTGCTGCTCCATTGCATATGATGGTGTTCTGTATGTGGCAGCCATCTGCAACTGTCACACCATCCATCAACACACAGTTGATCACCTTCACATTTGCACCAAGCCTGGGGAGGAACAGCAGCACCAGCAGCAACTTCACCCAGTGGTTGCAACACCGGCCATGTGACGCACAAGAGCCTGATGTTAAGACCTGCCCAGAAACACAGAAGCCTCCACACAATTTGCTGCTGTAGGTAGCCCTGCAACACAACTACTCCTAGGCCTGTTGTTCAAAGTCTGTCTTGCCTGAGAGCCAGGCCAGCCCACTCACTTGCAGTTGTTGCCCATAACAGTCCTCTTCACACTGCTCTTGTCTCCAATGACACACTCCTCTCCCAGGATGCAAGCAGGGCCAACAGTGGCCTTGGCACCCAGCACCACAGAGGGAGGGACAACATTGTCATACTTGCTCACTGACAGGCCGGTCAGATGAAGTGCAGTGTCAGCAGCAGCCACCTGGACAGTAGCAGCAGCAGTAGCAGCAATGACAGTAGTGAAGAGCAGCCGTAGTGTTGCTGAGCTGGGTGCTGAACTGTTGAGTTGACAATTGATGAGCTGAAGGGCCAAATACTTGCTACAGGCCTATCTGCACCACTGGAGTGCAAGAAAGCATGGAACATCCAGCTAATCAAAGAAAGTAAAGTTAGCAAGAAAAGGCCACCTTGGCACGTCACCTAATGCACATCCAGGCAGTCACTTGAAGTTCAGCTGCCCGTGTATTCACAGACATACCTCTCTGTTGACTTCTCCGAATGCTTGTGTTGTGTTGACCCGGGCACAGTACCTGCCAGCAGGCACCAGGTACACACCCACACGACCTGACCTGCTGCTGCTGGTGGTGCCGCTGGTGCAGCTGCTGTGAGTCAAGCGCATGTAACCCTCACCTGTATAAACACCACACAACAGCAGAAGCACAAACAACAACAGCAGTTGCAGACGCTGCTAACATCACACAATATGGGTGCTGCAGCATCAAAAGAGGGTGAAGACTTGCCACCCCAGGGACCTAAATACTGCTGTTACTTGTGTCAGCCACATTTGATCTACACTGACGCTCAAAGCTGCAGCACAGAGACATTCACACCTCACAAGGACTAATGAGTTCCAACACCATGGCCGCCATCGCTGCTTTGCACTAGACACAGGCATACTCCTGTGATGAGCGTGGTGATAGGAGGCGGCTACCATGCAACAACAGACAGCCCTCTTGCACGTGGCAGCAACTCATATCACAGTATAGACGATGCAAAACTGACAGTATCAGAACGCAATGAAGCTGGCAACTTTACCTGGGATGTATCGTGGCAGCAGTTGACCATCAGCAGCTCCATCCACACCCTCCCCTGCTGCTGCTCTGCCACCACCCCCAGCACCACCAGCACCACTGTTCAGCATACTGGTGCCGCCAGAAAAGGAACCAGCGCTAGTAAAACTGCCATAACTGCCACCAGACTGCTGCCGCGACAACATGCTACCGCTGCTGCTGTGCACCGTACCAGCTGTTGCTGCTTCTGCTGCAGTCCCGCCACTATTGCTGTGCACTGCTGCTGCTGCTGCTGCCGTAGCTGATGACTTGAGTTGATGTCTGGTAAGCCAGGGTATGAAGTCAAGTTTCAAGCTGCTCAGGTTGCTTTGAGCCTTCAGCAGCTTCACAGCAGTCCTGCAAGAGCAGCCAGATAAAAAGGTTAAACCATCAGCAGCTGCCCAACTCAAGCTTGAGAAGCACCAGACACACATTTGACCCCAATTCAAATGAATCGTGCAGCTTTCAGGGTCAGCAGCACAGCACTGCTGCTTTGTTGATTGGAGACATGGACCGCTTGGGATAACATGCATACATGCACCACCAGGTTCCAGAGCAACACCTTCCTGAACACCTGAACCCTGGCACAGGTGATTGATGAGCAATTTCAGCCACGCATAAGTTCTGATAGACTGCTAGAGTAAGGAGAAGTGCCACAGCCCTAAACCTTACACATGATGCTCCTCTGTGTCTAACAAACGTTACTACCACTCATTCAGCCACCAAGTACCCTGAGCATGACAATAACATGCTTGTAAAGCTTCACAAGCCACAAGCCAAGAACTCAATTGAGCCAACGAGAGTGTTGATATGCCGCACAGTCCCAGATAACTGACACCCCTCTGGCGCAATGCATGCCGCCGTTGCATCAGAGCAGTCAGGGCTCAACAGCCCACTGGCAGGCAGCAGGTACCCCATGCTGATGTGGCGGCGTACCTGCTGAGCACATACAGGTGCTGGTCCTGCAAGTCACTGTGCACCTGCACTGCTCCAACCTGCTGCACTGCTGCCACTGGCAGCTTGATGTCCCGCAGCTGCTCGGGACTGCTGGCAGCAAACAGCAGCAGCTGTTGAGCAGGGTCAAGTCCAAGGTAGTCAACTCCACGAGGCGCTTTGCCGGGTTTGGTTTCAAGTGTTGGGGAGGTTTTACGTTGACTCAGCAGGACCGTTGCTAGGGCACCACTGGTCTGCATGTAGTGTATACAGCAGCAGAGTTGGGGATGACGGGAATGGTCGGCAAGCTGAACACATAAGTTCAACTGCTGCAGTCAGATGCAATCTTTGGAACAGCAGTGAGTGAACAGGAACCAGGTGATTAAGCCAATTGTGGTGGTATGACGGCTATAACACCACAATTGAGTTCAACACATGATTCCTTGTTCACGCACTGCTGTAGCGGCTATGCTGGTCACCCTTGATGACCGCAGCAGCAGAAGCAGCAGTGACAATAACAGAGGCCATACAATGGTGTGATACCACACTAGACAACCTTGCCCTTGAGGTGCACCCTGTAGGAGTCAACAAAGTTGCTCAGAGGGAAACATTTCTGCAACCAAGCAACTTCACAAGGCACAAAGCAGTTAGCAGCTCTGCATTCAGTGAAGTAGCATCACAGGCATTCCTTTTCACCTGGTGTGTCACTACCAATGCCCTGACAGGCAGGTCTGTGAGCAGGTCTCCGCTGTAGACCACCACTGTCTCACACTCAAGTTCACCACGCTGAGCCACCAACCGCAAGGCATCAGCAGTGCCACACTCCTCAGGAACTGGAGCAGCAGCAGCAGCAGCAGCGGCGGCGGCAGCAGCAGCAGCAGCGGAGTGAGTGCATGTTCACTGCTGAGGGTCTGGATCATGTGCATTGTCAGCTTCCAAACGCCTGACACATGGATAACTCAACCAATCATCTAAAGACAATCCAATTATGTTCCCATGCAGCGCCAAGCACCATACTTTGCCTCCTGCAGTGAAGTAGCAACAGTGAAGCAGGGTGGGCTGGTAGCCATGCACATTGCTGCTGCTGCTGCTGCTACTGCTTTTGCTGGTACTGTGGACCTTCAAGAGTGCCTTGAACATGTATGACGCCCCCTAGGCCACATACAACAGCTTTAAAGCAGGCAACGGCCACTGCTGTTGCCACTGACGATTGGCAACTCAGCACAAACACTGCCTTTCTGCCCCAAGATTCTGCCATGCTGGTATGCAGATGACACATCCACCTTGCTGCTATTATCCCCCCTTTTCTTAACTGCTCACAGCAGTCGCTTTTTGGTGTGTAGCTGCCCTTCACGGCCTGTTGACTTTTCATCTACTGACGTTTGACTGATGGCTGTGGCGAGGCGGCAGCTGCATCCCCCATGGCTGCTGCTATCGACACTCAGCAGCACAGGCGACTCAATCCTGCCAATTTACTGTTAAACACGCTGCAATCTCACACTCGACACCTACACCTGCTCCAGCTGTCGCTGCTGCAGCCACCACTGCCCGCAAGCCCAATCAAACAAGCATATATAATCCATTCCCGCACCTGTTATGACTTTGCAGCTGACGCCGCCTGCTGCCTCCTGCTCCTGCAGGTAGCTGGACATGCTGCTGCTCACAGCCTCTCCCAGAGCAACCTGAAATACACCAGTGTACATGCATGAACACACAGCCACACATGGCTTCAGCGCATACATGCAAAGTACAACAAGTTGGGTCTGTGAGAAGTCTAGCAGCTGTGTGGCAAAAGGGTTGTGTGTTGGACGCACAAGCGAACTAATAGTTTGCAGGATGGAGGGTACGGGTGGTGGGAGCTTTCGCTGATGAGAGATGCTGTTTGTGTGTATTGAGCAGCAGCAGCTGCAGTGCACGTGGGGTGACCTGGGTGGAAGTGTCAGTCATGCCTGTGCACCAGGGTTACACTGGTAAGCGTCATAGAGTGTGACAAAAGGTCAGAGGCTGACAGCTGCAAGTGCTTTTGGGGTTCGTTCAACTAGTATGTAATACCTAATCCCATTCTCACCTAAGTAACTTTGCAACACATGAATCTCAGCGGGTTTTCAATGATTCAGCAAAGGGTGCGCTGTGTTCAGGTGCATATGGTGATGTAGCATGCTGCCAGCCAGTACTGTACTGCACATAGTGCTGCTGGTGCTGTGGCTGTTGTTTGAAACCTCGGTCTTGCTGATTATGCAGATGCCGGTGTGTTAAGCAGGCGATGCAGCTTACCACGATGCAGCTTTTGATGCCAGCCTCACTAAGGTTGCGCAATGGGTAGGATATGAGCGGCCTATTGCCCAGTGGAAGCAGGGCTTTCACAATCCCTGCCGATGTCAAGGGGTAAAGACGTTTGCATTCCCCACCAGCTAAGATCACGACTTGAAACGAAGTGTCGGGCATTTTCTGTATTCAGGATCAGCGCGTACTGCAGGCAGGGGCTTTTGCAGTACGCCTGACTAGAGAGAGTACCGTTCAAAAAGTAACTTGGCAAGTCTGGTAGCACGTAGCGCGTGGGGCGCAAACGGTGAACTGTCGCCGAACCCTCATCTTCCCGAACGCATTGAACAATTTCCTGCCAGGCCTCGATTGGGCTATAGGGCTTTGATTGTGTACCATGTAGATTGCTTCAACTAGGTTTAGTTGAGTGCGTCGCTTTGCTGACACACCGGTTCTGCTCGAGTATCCATCTTGCTGCGTCCTGGCCTGCCATAGTCAGAGTTGAAGAGCTCAGACAACTTGAGACCGGTGGCATATCGGTTATTCAACCTTGTATGTAAGCATAATGCTGTTCAGGGTGTCTCAGGCTTAAGGGAAGGGCTCCCGGAGTCCAGCTATCATCACCCAGTCACGTGCAGGGACGATATCAGCATCTTTCGCCCAGGGACTCAATATAGCATGTGTCATGGCACCTAGGTTGTTGCTGGGCTTACTTAGGATCTCGCAGTACCGCAGGAGTAGCAGATGCCTTGGACCAGGTCTAAGGAGGGGCATAGCACAGCTCAGTCACTGCCCTAACGAAACAGCAGTCACCTCAGCGCCCGCACACACACCATATGGTCGTCAATACCTCCCAGTAGCGGCGAGCCAGCAGCTGCTGACTGCTGGGAGCAGCGTCAGCATCACAGTAGCTGCTGACAAGTCCAACAGCACTACCCGCATTGTGGTAAGCGACTATCTGGTGGTATACCAGAGACTTGCAAGGTCATGTGCTGGCATACGCTATGATGCCAACAGCGGCTGGCTTATGCTTGTGTAGTGCAAATCCTCTGGTGAAGGCATCTCATTGTGATACTCCTGTCTCACATTTGCCAGACAGTATTGAGCACTTCATGGTCATGTCTGGCCCATCAACAGCTGCAGCTAATCCACACGCATTTGAGAAGATCAGCAGCTGCTGTGCCCACCTCCGGCTAGAACCAACAACCGGGAACAACCGGGAATAACTGTAGCAGTGCTTTTGAGGAAAGCTATCAGTTGAAGACACCCTATCATTTTATTCAAATATCCCAGCCTTGAAATTCTGCTGTTCAGGTAATCAACAATGGCAGCTCAGGTGCCGCTGCACCGGCCCTGTCAGGTGCAGCACAAGCAGCAGCAGCAGGCACCTGGCCTGCATTACCCACATGGCTATTTGGCTTCGCTTGTGGTGGTGCAGCAGCAACAGCCATGACATACAACTATCTCAATCCAAAACAGTCTGCAGGACCACACATGCCAGCACTAACAGCAGCAGTTCTAGGTCAGAATGCAGTGAAGGGTCTTCAGCGCAGTAGCAGCTTCACTGGCTACCCCATCAAGAGCAGCAGCAGCAGCAGCAGCAGCAGCAGTGTGGATCCTGAAGCAGATCTCTGGACACAGGTCAGCTTCCCAGGCAGCACCAATAGCAGCAGCAGCAGCGGCGGCGATAACAGCAACAATCGCTTTGGTGGTGCATTCAGCAGCTGGTTGAGCTTAGGTGGTGTGTGGGGTCTACTGCAGCAGCTGGGTTTCATGGGCGCAGGGGCAGCACATGGTGAGTATGAAGATCATCAACAAATGCAGAATATAGATCCCAAATGTTGAGGACATGCTCCGTTCATAGATGTGGCAGTTTCATTTGCTTGTGTTGATACTCCCAAGAACAGTGTGCTGTCAGATGCTTCATGTAGTTGAACCCACCACTAGCAGCAGCAGCAGTAGCAGTGGTTCTCATCATAATACCTGTCAGGGTGACCCTGCAATGCAAGTGCCCCAGATTGGAGCTTTAGGGTTGAGGGTTCAGGGCATGGTCACCTCATCTCCCTCTGATCATATTGTCTTTTGTGTGTGTGCAGCAGCAACAAATCCACTTAATCCAGGTCAACGATTGCTGCCAACACCCTGGGAAAACGAAACAGCAACAGCAGCACCAGCAGCAACAGCAGCAGCAGACAGCACTGTAGCAGCAGTTCAACCAACTCGTGGTCCAGATACGGTCTTGATGCGCAACAGCATCAGCCAGGCAGCAGCAGCAGTGGCACCAGCAGTCGTTCATATTGTGTCAACAGGTACCACTGGCAGCAGCAGCAGCAGCAGCAGCAACAACAGCGCAGGCAATCTGGGGCCTTACGGGGTGTTTGACAGACCTCAAGGCAGCGGGTTCATATACGACTCTAGAGGATTCATCCTGACGAATGCACATGTTGTTCTAGGGACGCAGCCGGTGGTGACGGGCGGCAGCCCAGGCTTACCCTGGCAGCAGCAAAGCAGCAACAAGCAGTCAGTGCTCAGACCGCACAACAACAAGAACAGCAGCAGCACTCTTGCAACCGCAACCGCTGGCACAGCAGCAGCAGCAGATGGGATTGGAGAAAGAGCCTCCGTGCTGGTTCACCTACATGATGGTCG
The DNA here is from genome assembly GCA_018290735.1 of Coelastrella sp. MACC-549. Classification (NCBI taxonomy): domain Eukaryota; kingdom Viridiplantae; phylum Chlorophyta; class Chlorophyceae; order Sphaeropleales; family Scenedesmaceae; genus Coelastrella; species Coelastrella sp. MACC-549. Next base: position 5,623 of record JABEVS010000579.1, on the reverse strand, counting down.
TGTATTTCCTGGCTGTTGTGTGGCACTGGACATTCCGTCAGATCTTGCTGTGATTGCCATCAATGCCTCTGAGCCGCTGCCTCATGCACAGCTGGGTCATTCTCACAGGTGAGCCACAGCCGCAGCCACACGATGTTGCCTTTAGAAGAATTGTGCTAAAAGCTGATGGCACCTTGATCATGAAATTGTGATACCAGCTGACATCAGTTGAGCCACTGCTTGGCGCATGTCATGCAACACTCTCGCAGGGGTCCTGATCTGCTGCATCTACTTTGTGCTCATATGCTGCGCATCACCAGCTGAAATCATTGCTGCAGGAGATGCTGAGGAATTGACCACAAAGCAGATGCAACAAATGGGAGCTATCATAGCTCTGATCAACATACATTGGTGTGACAAAACCAGTGAGTGCTATCTGGGATCTCACGCTGCTGCCTGCTGCCTGCTGCTCCTGGCTGCTGCTGCTGCTGTTGCAGGTTACATGTTGGGGAGTGGGTTGTTGCAGTTGGCAGTCCGTTCTTGTTGAAGCAGAGTGTGACGGCGGGCATCATCAGTTGTGTGGAGCGCAAGGGCAGCGAACTCGGCATTGTCAGCAGCCCAAGAACAGAGTACATACAGGTACAAGCAGCATCACGCTCCTAGGAAGAAATGCAACAAGGAAATTCGTCTGACACAAACAAAGCCATCGTCAGCTTAGGCTGAGAGAGGCAAATCGTGATCATGCATTGGAATTGCCATAGACTTGGGAACTTGGTGACATATTCTGTAACTGGCATGTGCCCTCGCCTGCAACAGTAGCCCATTACTGCTACTGCTGGCAATGTTTGCTGCGACTGGCATGTGCTCTTGCCTGCTGCTTATGCGGTTCCCCTGTGCCACCGCTGCTGCTGTTGCTGCTGCTGCTGCTGCTGCTTGTGGCTGTAGACTGATGCTGCTATCAACGTTGGCAACTCTGGTGGCCCGCTGATCAATCTTGATGGCCACGTCATTGGCATCAACAACATGAAGGCACCGGCTGGGGAGGGGATAAGCTTTGCCATACCAATAGACACTGTCAAGCAACTGCTGTCAGAGATCAGCAGGTAGGACTGCACCAATGCTCAGAGCCGTTTCGGTTTGTGTGTCAAGTGAATTCTTTGCAGACCCTATTGCCTTATGGGTTTCAACAGACTAGGTGAGGCAAGTTGCGAGCTGAAGTGCGGCATCTCTTCGTTAATGGACATCAGCTTCTGCTGAGCATTGCCGCGTTTGTTAGTCTCCGGGTCATGTCCCTGTTACATGTGTCATACCTGACAGCTGCCAATTTGTCTGAGAGCTGCATCAGTCTGCTGCTGGCACTGCAGGTAACTGAATTGGTACACTTGGCCAGCATGACTATGCTCAACACTTGTTTGCAGCATATTTGCTTGACGCTCCTCAATGTTTTGTGACAGCTTATTGTCGTCTGCTGAATGCAGGCATGGATGTGTACGGCGGCCGTATGTTGGTATCACCATGGCCGAAGTAAATCCCTCCCGCATGGCTCAGCTTCGGACCAGCTGCCCAGACTTTCCTGCTGACGTGTCAGCTGGCATTGTGGTTACACGTGTGACAGCTGGCAGTCCAGCAGCAGCAGCAGGATTTAAGGAGGATGATGTTATAGTGGGAATCCGTGCACCTGGCATGACTGCAGCAACTGCTGCTGCTGGAAGCAGGGATACTGCTGGTGGTGTGGGTTTGACTGTGAGTGGTTTAGCAGATGCCTTGAAAGCTGCAATAGGGGGCAGCTTGGAGTTGGTGATTGTGAGGGAGCAACAGGTTAGCAGGCAAGGCAGCAGCAGTGGCAATTGCAGCAGCAGCAGCAGCAGCAGGTATGCGTTTGTCAACCTCACAGTGAAACCAATTGAAGCCCCGCACAATTCGGCTGGCTGGTGTACAGGATAGCCCAGATGGAGGCAGTAGTACTGCATGGACAGTTGCATTTGCCCCATGCTTCATGGCTGTCCTGTTGACTCATAAAAGAGATGGATGGTGGCATGCAAAGCTTGGAGTTGGCCCACCTGCGGACCCCATGTGTGGAACCCATTGTTTTGGAACTTGCATGTTCTATAGACAGAACTTATTCTATCAAGTTGAGCCACGCAGCAAGTTGAAATGCTATAGCAAATGCGCTGACGTGCGTTGGGGGCGCCACCCTGGTGTGATGCATGTGTCCCCGTGTAATGCTGTGGTGGAACCGTTTCATGCAACGGTTGCAGAAGCTTCTGTCAGTGATGCGCTTTGATACCAGCACTTCATACAGCAGCACAGGGCATGGCCCATGGCAACTCAATCAGCACCTTGATGCACACTCATTATTGACCTCTGCTTCCTGAGTTGCAATATTATCACAGCACTGCAAAAGTGTCGCAGTTCAATGATCACTGCCAGGCTAAACTAATCAGTTTAGGCTGGTGGGGCCTGCTGAGTTACTCCAGCGAACTTCGGGTTGAACGGGGGAGAACACTGTCGACTGAGCTCGTGCCACACCTTTGCCGTAAAGCAAGATGCTTGATTGTTTTTGTATTGGTTATGGTTTTCACAAGAGAGTCGTCGTAGGTCACCCACGCTTGTGACAAGCGTTGTACGAGGGTCTCGTCCCATCCCTACTGCTACTACAGGTATTATCGTGAAGTTCCAAGCTCTGCAGCAGGGCACTGCAATGAAAGGCCAGCAGCATATGGTGTATGACCCTACAGAGTCTCGGATAGTTTTTTGAGTGTCTCCTGGTATGAATCCCCATCGCGCGCAAGTCCAACAGCAGGGATTGTCACAGATGCCGCTGCTGCTGCGTGGTGCCGCATTGGTACTGCATGTGTTGTAGATGGTGCGACTGTTGCCATTGCAGCAGGTAGTGCATTGGCAAGCGCGGCAGTTACTGCTGCAGTGCTGCTGCATGACCCTCCAACTGGCATTACTCAATACTATGTAAGCTGCGCAGACTTGATAATCCAACCCTGACAGCTGCTGCTAATGGCTGTGAAGCTGCGATGCCTGCATCTCTCATAGCTGTGCATACCGCGCACTGTAAGCTGAATCAAGGCAATTGCTGCACCACAGCAACTGGGTCACCAGCAGCTGCTGCCTGTTCCTCCATGTGTTGCTCCATGTGTGCAAACCATTCGAGGATCCCAGTCTGTGCTGCATAGGGGTTGCCTCTCATGAAAGTGACAGGCTCATGCGGCCAGTGGAGTTCGGTTGCCTTGAGTGAGGCCCTCCTTGCTTGAAACTCCAGCACCCTGCTCCATGGCACAGGTGCTGCTTTGCCCCTGGCAGATGCCAGCCAGTAGGTGGGTAGGTGGCCAAAGGTGATGTCGATGTCCGTGCCGCACACCTTCAGCCTGGCACGCAGGAACTCCTTGAGCTCAGAGTTGAGGACCTACAGCAAGAGTAGGACAGAAACCAGAAGCAGTCAGCAAGCTGGTTATTAATCATGCTAGCACCATGTAAGGACACGTAGAAGCTGTTGCAACATGAAACACCTGCTTTAGATCCCTTGTGACGATTCTGACTAAACAGTAAGGGGTTACCAGCCCTCCAAGTTTGTCGAAGCTGCAGTAACTACTTACACAAGCACCAGGGAAAAACATCATACGACAGTTGGACACTTGAGTGTTACCAAATGTCTACTATGACATATCTGGTTTTTAAGTTCCACAGCACTGTCTAGCACTAACCGTTGGCCTCATCAGCTCCTCCAGTTTGTCTAGCAGCTTCGTGTGTTGTAGATTACCATCCAGCAGATGAGGGACATAGTGGCCAAACTCGTCTAGCTTGAAGCATAGCCGGGTGGTGTCAAACGCCCACTCTATGGGCTTAAACAGCAGGAGACCATTGCCGATTGAATCAATCTGTCCTGGCAGATCAAGCACCCACATGTGCCTGGAGAAGGCAACCGAAATGCCAATCAGGGTGTGTTGCTCGATACAAGGAAACGACCAGCATGCATGAATCTGGCAACGCCGCTGACTGCCAGTACCTGGTGCAAGCAGGCATGCTTCAAGTTAACTTATGCCAGGCTCGGCATGGAGCGCTCCCTGGTATAAAGAAATCAGGTATGGTCACAGCAGATGATGACCGCTGACGCCAATGTAATGCAGGATACAGCATGTGCAGAACCTTAAGCACAATACACATCACTTACTTGTGCCAAGCGCGCTTCCACAAGTGTGAGCCAATCACCAGGGAGCTGGGGAGGTGAACGTGCAGGAGCATGCACCACACCATAGATCCCTATACCCCATGCAGCCAACCGCTGTACTTGTCTACAAGGCTGTGCTTGAAGGCTGACGTACTTGGCGCTGTGCTTATGACACCCTCGCTGTAGTCTAGGATATGAAGGAAGAACTCTCGGAACACATCCAACTGCGCCAACTGCTCTTGCATTTCCTGCTGCACCAGCTGTGGCACTTGCTGTTGCAGCTGCTGTGCTACCATCTCCTGCACTTGCTCCTGTGACGAGGTGACGCCTGGCGCCACACAAGCAATACATCAGAGTGGTGAAACACAGCTCATCCCCAAGGAACAGCAGATGATATACCCCACCTATCCCCGCCGCAATTGCCGCTGCATGCGCAACAAGTATTGCGCATCATAACACGACTACATACTGTTGCTGCCCTGATCTGCTGGTGATGCTAATAGTGGCCTGTGAGTTCAGCATGCTAGTGCGATCCCCACCAAGTCCGCCGCGATTGCAGCTGCTGGGGCTACCTGGTGCTACTTGCGCAACAAGTGTTGCGCATGTCATCACTGGGCTGGCTGTTGCTGTTGCTGTTGTGTCAAGCATTTGCGGGTGCTAGGACAATGCTATTGCTGCTGTGGCCCTTTGTCTACAAAGCAACGCAAGCAGTCCTAGAACCCCCCCACAAAACTTATTGCCACATGCCTGCAGTCTCACCTAATTGCGTTTAAATGTTGTTGGTTGATTCCACCAAGAGTTGACAAGGGCAGGACCATCAAAAAGAGGCATCAGAGGTGTGGGGCAGAGGTGCGGCGCAACATACAAGAGGAAACACAGGCAACAGACAGCAATCACACACAGTAATTTACAGCAGTGGCAGAGACTTGAACAGGTGTGAAGACACCTAGTTGTGCATCATGGATGCTCTGTATGGTCAGAGATACAGCAATATCGGGCCAGCGGCAGCGGGAAAGGCATGGCAACATTCTCATGCTGGCAGTGGTACATACACAACTGCTGTCAACATAATTGAGCAGCAGAGGTGCACGAGGGTCCACTGTCACATGCCCATGGGCACTTTGCTGTCAGCCCACAATTGTAGCGGGCTACAGTATTCATAACCTGTCGGCAGCTGTGCTGCAGCTGTCTGATGCTCCCTACCATAGCTGAAGCTGATGATGGTGACAATACACTTTTGTATGCCGGGCAAGGAACAAGCAGGCTGACACGTGACACTGAAATGACCTGCTGTGTGCTTGCCAAAACACAAGCAGCTGAACACGCTAACAACAGTGAACCCTGCTGAGCTGCTGCGCTTCCACTGCTGTTGCTACTGCTGTGCTACCCTCACAGATTCCTGCTGCCGCTGCTGGCGCCACTGCTGCTGAGTGCCACTGCAGTTGCCAACAAACCCTGAGCAAA
>JABEVS010000578.1:0-35705 GCA_018290735.1 Coelastrella sp. MACC-549 | reverse complement strand
GTAGTAGTAGTAGTAGTAGTACTAGTAGTAGTAATAGTAATAGTAGTAGTAGTAGTAGTAGTAGTAGTAGTAGTAGTAGTAGTAGTAGTAGTAGTAGTAGTAGTAGTAGTAGTAGTAGCAGTAGTAGCAGTAGTAGTAGTAGTAGTAGTAGTAGTTACAGTTGGTTCACAGCCTATGCAAGAAGCCGCCTCTATTGCAAAGGTACAAAGGTACAAAAGGTACAAAGTAGGTGGGATGAACCCCCTAAATCCCAGCACAAGCCAGCGAGCCAGTGGATGACTCATGGGATGCGGTCCATTCTCACAGACTAGCCCGTTCTACGGGCGCCCCGGGCCGGATTCGAACCCGCATTATTGCAACACAGCAGCCTGCTAGGTAGTCCCCCCCCCCAAATCAAGTGAAGGGTGAGCTTAACACTATTCTCAAGTCCACCGTGGAGTTCCCGGAACTGAGATCTACTTGGGATTCCTGTTGGTACGGTGCAATCCGATTGATCCGAGTGTCACTGTCAGTGGCAGAGGTCATACACGTTTGCCGTTTATAGATTTGGCAATAGCAACTTACAACGAAATAATGCCCTATCAACGGAAGTGATTGTCACATGCCATGCCGGGCACTTCCTCAGTGCCACCATGGGCTGAGCTTAGGCGACTCCCTCTGCTAGCCTTGCAGCTCATCAGTGGAATCAAATCTACTGCAGACTCTGCAACTTATACCTGCCATGAGGCCGCAGCCTAAATCAAACTCTGGCACTGTGCACTAAGTAGCAGTAAGCAGTGTCAAGGATTAACCAGACTACTTGTACTTGATACACCTGAATATGGGCAACAATTTGCTGAAGTCAACAAAGCTGCAGCTCAGCAAAGCAGCTGGCACATATGACGCCATACACTGTAACTGCTCATAGTCCATGAAGCTGCGGCTGGTACTGTCAATGTTTACTCTGGTGCTGCTTGTGAAACTTCTTGCTCTAGTGCAGCTGCTGCCATCTTGCTTCTGCAATGACTGTAACCATTGTATTTGATGCTGGCTGCCTTCTGCAGCTAACGCAGCTGCTGCTGATTGTGCATAATGCCGCACAGTACCAAGTGAGTGCTGCTGCTGCACAATCCCTGTCAACCTTGAGTGCTTCTGCCTGACTTGCGCTGCTTCTTGTCTGAGCTTTGCCATATCCGTCCTGCTGTACCTGCTGTCCATGATTGCTGCACCTATGTGTTGCATGACATCAGCAGGGATACCTGCGGACACAAGCTTGCGGATTTCCTGCAGGACAGAGCCGACAAAGACACAATATCAACATAATCGAGATATAATGGTTTCTTGATTGCATACTGGAAACAACTTGCACACTGCATGCAGAAAACTGTCTTTGTGTTGTTAAGAATTATACTGTGATGCAATGTAAATCAAGTAAAGATTGAAGTGAGATCATACAAATTTTTGTGATTCTCAAAACTACATGCAATGCAAGCAGGTGCACTATGAAATTTCTATGACCTGCACTCACCTGCACAAGTGCTGGGTTGGGGTCCCCCATGTTTGCTGCTTTGGCCTCCAGCCTGAGCAGCAGCTGTTCAGGTGTGAGGGCCATTACACGGTTCAGCAGCACACACAACAACACGGGAAACTCAAACGTCTCAAGGAGAAGGTCCAGCACCACCTGTGGCAGCAGCAGCAGCAGCAGTGGTGGTGGTGGTAGCAGCAGCAAAGTGGTCTGAGAGATTTGGCCACTTTGCTATGCAGTGTTGCTGCACTGTACTGTGACCACTAACCAGTGTTCCTCCTATACCATGGACTGGACTTTACAAGAAAGCTGCTGGCCAATTGTGTCACCACTGCAGTGTCCTGCAGCTCATCTCATCAGGACACACAGCCTCACACACTCCCAGTGGTATGCACAGACACCACCATTCAGACTGCACCAAAACAAACACTACAATATCACTTGATGAATGCATGTGGTCCTGCCAGTATCAGTACCCGGTAATTGTCTCCGAAGGAAGTTGGTACTATTGCTGCAATCTTGATGACCTCTGACGATAGACCCTCACACAATCAGTCACTTGCAAGCTTGCACAAGCAGGAGGGCGACGGACCCATGACCAGTGAGCAGCAGCTGACCTGTTTTTTGTTTATCTTTGCTGCTTTGACCATCATCCTGAGTGCGTCCTTGTCTCCCACCCCTCGCCTGAGCACGGCGTACATGGCCGTGTCAATGTCCATGCTGATGTTGGCCAGCCGGTCAGCCAGCGAGTTCTGCTGCCTGCAGGGACCAGCAGCAGCAGCAGCAGCAGCAGCAGCAGCAGCAGCAGCAGCAATAATGAGGACTGCTATCCCAAACCCTAAAAAGTGCAAATATCATCTAAACCCTGAGCAGCGCACCCAGTGCAGCTTCAGTGATTGCCAGTGTGGTGCAACGTGGACAAAAGCAGGCAGTCTCAGTTTACTGCAACGTAAGACAATGATGAAACAGCAGCAGCAGCAGCAGCAGCAGCAGCAGCAGCAGCAGCAGCAGCAGCAGCAGCAGCAGCAGTGCTGACCTTGGTACGATCTGGAAGTCCACATGATCAAACTGGGACAGCAGCTGACATGCCTTCTGATACTGCACAGCAATGTGTCGGCTGGCTGTACCACGCCTGTAGATCATGGCATCAAGAACAAGACAACTATCACCCTGCAGCAGCAGCAGCAGCAGCAGGGCAATGAGATGATAGCAACTTACTGTTGTGTGCATAAGGTCCATGCAACGGCTCACTTATGCTGTAGAGTACCGTGCAATGTGATGCTGCAAGGAGCAGGTATGAGCTGCATCTCGGTGTATCATGCCAGCTGACACTGCCTTGCTGAACTTACTCCTGGGCTGAAACAGCACAGGTAAGGTGATCAATCCCTTGTCAGCTGTCTCAGCGCACCTCTTCCTCTGCCTCTTCTTTTGCTATTTCTACACTTGATATCTGTTCATCAGAATGTCATACACCCAGTGTCATAGTAGCTTGCAGCCCAGCTACCCATCTCCTATTCCAACTGCTGCTGCTGCTGATGCCACGAAACCTCCACCGCCCACCTGTACGGCCAGCTGTGTGATGCCTGCTTCCAGAGCCGCTTGCAATCCAGCAATCAGCCCTTCAAATTCAGCCCGCCCAGCCGTCTGGCCATATGGCAGTGTCATGCAGCCACGGCTGATCACTTGTCCAGTTGTCAGATCAAAAATGACATACCCGTAACCACCTCGACCTGACAGCCAGCAGTGACATTGGACGCAGTGTGTCATTGGTGCATGTCACTGCATGTCTGATTTGTTTGTGAAGCAGCGGATGACAGTGGAAACAGACCAAACATATGTCATGTTGCCCAGTCAAAGCCAGTCACTCCACCTGCCTCTGGCAGTGCCCTCAACATGAGCTGTTGATAAATGCACCCTGCAGGCCCACAGTGAATTTTCTGTAGGCTTGCACACAAGTCATTCAGACTGATTTGCTTGTGTGTGTGCTGCATGTTGTGAGGCCAGAAGTAAAAGGAGATCACACACATGCAGCTTCCCCCCTCCACACCTGGATTATTCCTTGATGCTCCATCAAACTGCAGCAGATGAGTTGCACTGTCACTGGCCACTTGAGGCAGCTGGTACCTGGCACTCCCAAGACCTACTGCTGCAGCACCACCAGCACGGTGGCGGCCCAGCCAGTAGCTGATCAGCTCATCACCCATCATAACATCAGAACAGGGCTGCTGCTGTTGCTGGTGGTGGTAGTGCTGCTGCTGCTGAAGGGAGGTAGGTGATGGCTGAGCTGCCGGTGCTTTAGCTGAAGGTGATGTTGACTCATGATCTGTTCTTGCATCAATCTGCACAATGTGCTGAGTTTGACTACCATAGCTGCTGCTGCTGCTGCTGCTGCTGCTAGGCATTGCTTGTTGGCCAACCATCTGCTGCTGGGCTGCCGAGACTGTGTATCCCTCTCTGATTGTACAAGTGCTGCTGCTGCTGCCCACCTCATCAGATCCCACCTGCTGCTGCTGCTGCTGTGGTGGCTGTGCTGGCCAGGTTGGTGGCAGTGGATGCAGCCCCACCACCAACAACCTGTGAGACATCCTGTGGCGGCCAACAACCCTTCCTGACTCTAACTTGCTGCTGCTGCTGCTGCTCCGTCTTTGCCTGGCAGCAGCAGCAGCATGTGTTTGATCGTCACCATAATCATGCTGATGGTGATCGCCATCACTAGACATGTCAAGTTCAGAAGCACCATCACCATGTGCAGCAGCCAGTACCTTGACGGCTGCTTTATTGGCTTCTACTTCTGCTTCTGCTTTTGCTGCTGCTGCTGCGTATGCTGCTCCCTCTTGAGGGGAGAAAGTTCGCTGCATACTGAAACAAATCTGACGGTCAAGACTCAATGCTGCTGCTGCTGCTGCTGTTTCAGAGCTGCTGATGCTTGTTAGGGCTGTCAGTGTGTCATGGGTATCTGTCAAACTGGCCAGGACATCGGCCTTGTTCGTACCACACCTGGCAGCAACCAGCTGAAACAAACCCAACAACACACAGAGGGCAGACAACAACCCCGTTTACACTGACATCATCTTACTATCCACCATCTGCAGAAACATAACTTGGAATCAGGAGTGTGGCAATGCAGTATTTCTCTAGCGCACAGCAGCTGCTTTGAGTCAAGTCACTGCTCTGTACAGCAGCAAGCCTGAATCTGGGGCATGGGTCAACACACTGTGCGGCACATACAGCTTCTTAGGACTGGGACAGAAAGCATACAACATGTTAAGATTGTCCCTCACCTCCGCTGTTGCTTCCACAAAGTCATCTGCTGCCTCCAGCCACCTGCGTGTGCTGATTGGCACCTGCAGCAGCAGACCCAGCTGGCCAGCCACTGCCACATACCTGCTTGGGGGAGCAGCAGCCACCTTCTGCAGGACTTCAAACAGCTCACTGGCAAATTCAGCCTGAATCACAGCAAGGCCATTGCACCACCTGGGCAGCAGCAGCAGCAGCAATGGTGCAGGCAAAAACGCCATGTTGTGTACGTAGACATATAATGTCCAACAGGACTGCATGGGTGTGCAAAGGAGATAGGGTCACTCATGTGTTGCTTGTGCAGCTGACAGCTGCAGGTCAGGACAATAACAGACCGATTATGAACCAACCATGTCATCCACACCGCACGAAGGTCAACCCTTGACTGTGATCAGGTGTTGAGGTGACGCGGCAGGACCACTGTTCCACATCCGGTTGGCAATCACACCTTTCAACCCTCTCAGTGTGTGAGGCTGTCAGCTGATGTTGCAGGATGGCACATGCTGCTGCCAGAACGGACATGGGCTGCTCACAGCTGCCAGCAGCACTGCCGGCCAGTACCTGCCTCACTACTAATGTTGAGTCACAGTTCAGCAGCACATGCGTGGCACCATGTGCTAAGGCTACCTGAAAAAGCAGCAGCGTCAGTGGAAGAGGGATGCCTGCTCATGGTATATCCAGCTCATTTGATATGTGACAACCGCATCATTATGCACACACTGTGACTCAGCATGATGCACCTGCTGTGACCTGCTTTTGCATCTGTTGGCCATGTTTCACGGGAGCATCACCCACATGTTCCCAGTTGGCCAGATTGTGGTGACTGCACCTCATCATGACCGGCATCTCCTACTCACCTTGAGTCCCAGAAGCAGCGCAATGTGACAGGCCTGATTGTAGCTCACCCAATGGGCAACAGGACCACATCCAGTAGCAATCTGCAGCAGCAAGTATCGGTGTGCCAGAATGTTGGTCTGAAATTTCTATGTACTGCTTGCGAGTATAAGGAAGGCCCCTGCTGATGCTGCCTTGAGCAAAAAAGCAGCACAGTATTGCTCTGATGCTTCATAATCGTTCAGGCTATGACGCTGCACCTCACCAGATGCCCGGTATCGTCCTCAAACAACACAAAGCCGTAACCTACTAGCCCGTTCTTCTTCTTCCGGCTAACAGCTGAGAACTCCTGCAGCAGGAGCAGAACAGGTTGATACCAGTAGGGCCATTGATCCTTTGTCAACTGGCATCTGCTGATCTAATTCGCATCAGAGTCTCTGGATTGCGCTGAAGAACCTGAAGCTGAGGCAGGAGACACCCACAAACCCACCAGACGATGCCAGCGCTGGCCTGAAGACATCGGCGCAGCTGTTGGACCCGTGGCTACAGCATGACATACGATTTTCACAGGTATGCAGTGTCACTGCATCTGCGACGTGACAACATGGTCGAGCCTACTTGCCGCGAACAGCAGTACTTTGCCGACGCTGAACGATGATAAAGAGCTATGGCATAGAGGAATGCCCGCATATTATGCAATTGGTCTAGCATATCTTGAAAGAAGAACGATTGCAACCATACTCCATGCACCCAAGAAGAACCCCCTTTCTGGGACTCTCGGCGAGAGTCTCTCCGCACATCATCATGTCTTGCGGGTATGTCCGTTTTACCACAACAGTATAACCAGTGCTCCTTTGTTGCCTTTGAGCTTATGATTAGTTGCGCATCCACAGATAAGTTGTGGACCTCTCTCGCTGGGTTGCAAATCTACCTCCTTGTGCTCCTTTGGCTGGACCATTACTGTTTATGATAGTATCTTTGCAGTACGTTGCTGATGTTGGCCTTGGGTAACGGCAATATGCTGCACAAACAGCAGCTCACTAGCACTGCTGGTCAATGCACTAAGCGATTGGCCCCCCACACTGGGTTCATCGACGGGCGTAGGCCATACATAAGCACTCGCAGCATTAAAGCATCAGCTTTCAATGCCAATGATCGTTTACAGACCGGGCTATCAAGCTCAGCACAGCTGCAGCAGGCATCACCGCTGACAGCAGTGGAAGCGTACCAGCAGGGCAATCTAGCATTTGGCTTCTCAGCTGGAGGGTTGCTGTTCCCGGTAGGTGAAGATGCAAAGGTCATTTGCCTATGCTGCAAACATGTGCCCCCAGCTTTCAAGTTGTTTGGCAAACAGGCATCAGGCATTGCCAATAAGGCTTATCAAGTGGTGTTATGCCAATTACTTTGGATGATGCCTGTGTTGTTTGCCAACCACCCCCTGCTGCATCTTTATGGGAGTGAACGCTGGTTGTTACTGCGGTGTTGCGTAGTGGACCTTCTTGGCCCATGGCACCGTGCATAACGAGGGCCTTGTTATTTGGTTGGGACCTAATAGACAGTTATGGGCTACAGTCACTGCAGTTGTCATAACAACTCTGACCACTGCTGCTCTTGCAGTACTACCTCGGAGTTGCAGAGCAGTTGCAGCATATGAGTATCCTGCAACCCCACACACAGCTTGCAGGAGCATCAGCGGGCTCTCTCATAGTAGCTTGTATCAAGAGTGGCCTGCCTCTCTCAACGATACAAGATGCCTGCTTTATCCTGGCCAAAGATTGCAGAGATAACGGCACAAGGCACAGGCTGGGGCCTGTGTTACACAACGTCCTGCAAGAGGTGCTGCCTGCTGACGTGGCAGTCAAGTGCACTGGCAAGATCCACGTAGCTGTCACACTGCTGGCACCCCGGTATAAACCACGGATGGTGTCTAAGTTCCGCAACAAGAATGATCTGATTGCTGCTCTGATGACTTCTTGTCATATACCTTGGTGAGTTGCTTTGTTCACGCAGCATCGGCATCAATCTGACCAGTAGCACTGGCTAAAATGTCAGCAATTGATACAAGAATGCAATGGCAGCTTGTATGACAGCTATGTTGACAGCAGCAGCAGCAGCAGGATTTGTGACCAGTTGTACAGGGCTCATGACAGGCTGCAGAGGTGTCGCCAAAGCACATGTTGTGCTTGCGTAGCAGTTGAGCCGTCACTCATCCACGGGGAACAGCCTGTACAAGAGTGGTTGCTGTAGTGGGACATGCCATCAAATAATTGTCCTCACTGAGAGGCATGATGTTGATGTCAGCAGGAAGTACTTTAGTGCCCAACAGGTCAATGCAGTGAGTCCAACTCATTCTGACATGCACCCGGTGCGGCACATGTGCCAATCTGCTGAATGCGGCTTCTCAGGTACTTTGATGGCAGTCTGTTCACCTCATTCAGAAGGGTGCCATGCTTTGATGGAGGTGAGGGGCTGGCCAAGAGTCAGCAGACTGATGGACATGTTGCCAATTTGGGCAGTGCTTCTGCCTGAGTTGTCTTGTCATAGTCCAATGACAGTCGGCTGGCGAGGCTGAGCCACCGTCATCAGAGGTGCACAGCCAATGATCCTGCTGCAAACTGTTAGGCCATTACAGCAGCATACTCAATACACTAGCAGATTAAGCTTGCAGTGTCGTATCATACAACAGCAGTGCTGCATTATATAGCGTGCAGTGATTATCCTGTCACAGCTCTACTAGTAAAGCTTGGCAAGAAGAGATTCTTCTTCAGGTCTAGCAGCATGCACAAAGCGCTTACTGATCAATCTGATTGACGTGACAAGAGTGTTCTGCCTGCACGTCTCCTTGCAGGCCTGACAAACTTCTTGCCTGATGTTCCTGGTGCTGGTCACACCTGCCGAGTGTGCTGCCTGCCCAGCAAGCAGTTGTCACGTATTGGCAACATCGCCATCAGCCCAGATGCTTTCAATGATTGGCCCTACACCTTGCAGCAGATGCTGGGCTGGGCATTTGAGCCAGCTGATGATGATATGCTGCTAACGTTGATTGAGTGCGGTAGAAGAGATGCTAAAGTCTGGGCACAGCAGTCCGGGGTAGCGGCAGTAGCTGCAGCAGGCAACTTGATCAGCTGTGACCATGGTAGCAACAACACAACTAGCAGCAGTGGCATAGCGCATCCCAACAATGCAACATCTGGCTTGGTGTAATATTCATGAGCATGATACAAGGGCACCGTGATGTGGGTTGCCTCAACAGTATGCTGCAAGTTCAGCCAAGGTATTGCTTGTTTGCTTTGACTTTACTGAATAGCGGAACGTGTTCACTGCTACCAGCGCTGTCTCAAGGCAGGGGCAGCCGCAGCACACTAGGCCAAGTTTCTGCCAGAAGCGCGCTGTACTGTGCCCTTTACCACCTAAACAGCTGCATTTTGACCAGAAAGCTGCCCGTGGGTGCTGTATCCAGTTTCCTGGACTTCGTCGTTGCGCACGGCCTCCTTCATACGGCGGAAACAAGCCTGCATCTTAATAAAATCATCATCACGACTCAAGCTGGGCTTGGATCAACGACGCACATGCTGAGAAAGAGCTTTCTTCCGAAAAGGTACTCTACGTCTGTGGCTATCTGGTTCCCGGAGCATCTACTTAACCATAACAAGATTATTGTAGCGGTTCTATGCTCGATGACAAGGCTGCCTGCAACACTGACGGATTCGGGGTAAAAGCGATGGGATGGAGGAGCGAATATCTCGGGGTACTTTCTGACCAATACGCACTTGAGCATCAGCTTGAACAAAACGTCCACGTGTTTATAGCTTAATCTGCAGCTTCACGGGCCCTGCATGTCAATTGACATCGAAGGATATTTGGAAATCTAGCAAATCTGACAATGTTACTCAGCAGATAAGTATCTTTCAGTGCCTCGAAGTCTGGCTTGCACAGCACGAGCTTAGCAATCACGGTTTTGTGCGTTTCATGTTTTAAACAAGCATTGTATGCAGTCGCATCGAAGCAGAATCTCCTCAAGATTCACGTATCCATGACCGCACTTTGCGTGCTTTGAGGCTATATTCTTCCTCTTGTGGCTCAAATATCAAGCTGAATAGATTTCTCCAGGCGGCTTAAGGTGAGCACACCTATGAATATTTTGCGAAGTGCCTAGGTAAATATCCCTGTGTAAACAGCGTGGCAGCCTGAATCCGTTCGACACCGTTTGCTTGAGGATGGTCGGTGGATGTATAAGTTATACAGCGGGCAATAGAGTGCACACGTGTGGCGAATAAGGCTAGCTTGCCTGTTGGTGGCAAACCTTCACGCCACTGTATGCAAAGCTTGCGAGCCTTGTAGAATTTAATATTAGTATAGTCTTGCCAGGGTCTGACTGCTATCTCGCTGCCCATGAGTTGGGGGTAGCGAGCCATGCGGCATGCATGCCAGACACGGGAGATTTTGGTGCGCTTCACGCCAGCACACCCGGGTCCATGGGCGTTGGATATATCCTTGCAAAGCCTGTTTTGTTGCCGTCAACATGTTTTGCTGCCATGGTATG
Organism: Coelastrella sp. MACC-549; assembly: GCA_018290735.1. Lineage (NCBI taxonomy): Eukaryota > Viridiplantae > Chlorophyta > Chlorophyceae > Sphaeropleales > Scenedesmaceae > Coelastrella > Coelastrella sp. MACC-549. Next base: position 25,527 of record JABEVS010000578.1, on the reverse strand, counting down.
TCAGCTGATTTTCGCGGCTTCCGTTTTTTGTATCTTCAGGTCGGCAATCATCGTTACTGCGAAAATGGGCAAACGTGATGAAGGTTGAAACAACACCTGACAGTGGGATACAGTCGACAGCAGTGGAAGGCCACGCACAGCAGCAGGGCCCAAAGACATTTGCTGGTGCCATTGCAGGTGGGCTGCTACAAGCTCAGTGTTGCAACCTGTACATGGCGCACATGCAGACCACCTAATCGTAGGCAGAAAGCATTGTTGCCATATAGTACACTAACAGTGCTTTGATACAGTGGGCTGTCCAACCCATGTAAGTTTTGGGTGTTTTGCTTTTGCCACATGAACTTTCTGCACACACCAGCTTGTTGGAGCTTGTGACAGTCCGATCTGCATGTTGAACGCCCTTGCATTGCCACAGGTGCATCGCCTGTTGACGAGCAGACGTATACAGCACGCAGCAGTCCAGCAGCAGCAGTGAGCCTACCGCACAAACAGCCATATGCTGCTGAACAGCAACCACTCCTAGTGCGCCTGCTAGATGCAGCCCAACAACCTGGCGAACTACAGCAGCAGCAGCAGCAAAAGCCAGGGGTCAATGAGGCACTGCCTGATTCACAATATCCCCGTGCTGATGCAGTGACAGCAGCATTGCATCATAATTTTGAGCCCCACATCTCTGGTGTGAAACGGGATGCAGCAGCTGCAGGCCTCACCCAGAAGCCAGCTCAGAAACCACGCGGATCCAGCCCACCAACAGTTGCAACAAATCATGCCCAACATGGCAGCATGTGTGGAGGTGCTGAAGCAGCTGCAATTCCTGCAGCCATTCAGCATGCAGCAGCAGGTGTGTGTTGCATGAGTCATCAGAGTAGCGCTGTATTGGATGCTGATGTGCAGAAGGTGTCCTTTGTTGTTCACCAGGAGACAACAAAGCAGTGCTGTAGTATATATGCAGTACGAGGTGCACCGCAGGGGACATGACCAGCCTGTTGAATGCACAATATTTTCCCAGGTTCTGGTTATGACATTTTAAAACTTCAAATCTTCCTGTTCATCTGCAGGATTAGCACAAGCTGGTGCAGCTGACAACTCCCCTGCAGCTGCCTGTGTCACTGGCATGGAAACAGCCGCTGCCAAACGACAGCGATTGGAGCCATCGCCAATACCATGGCAACCTTCAACAGCACATCAACAGCAGCATGTAACGGCCAGTCATCTTGTGGCGTCAGCTGCTACAGCAGCAGCCGCAGCAGCAGAAAACCTTCTTATGCCAGGTCAGCTCCCCAGCTGCTTCCCCTTTCTGGCCACTTCTGCAGCAGCACACAATGGGAATATGCCATTAGGACAGGCCAATGTAGCAGCTGCAGCACAGCAGGCCCCTGCAGGAGCAGCAGCAGCTCTGCCACACCATTTACCTGGTATCCCTGTGTCCTGGCCCCCTGCCCAACCAGTGCTAGGGCTGCCTGGTACTACCATACAGGCTGCTGCAGCAGCTGCAGCAGCTGCCGCTGCAACGGCAACACGCGCAGCTATGGGTCAAGACCCTACACTGGGCTGGACCCCTGCAATGGCAGCAGCAGCGATGGTGGCCGCAGCAGGAGCCCATGAGGGTGCAGCAGTGACAGCAGCTGGTGGTGCACCAGGTGTGAGGCATGGCCGTCATGCCACTCACGGCCGCAGGCACAAGGCAGCAGCCAAGGACGAGGACATCTCCAGCAGGCAGGGCAGTCTCAGGGTGTTGGGCAGTGCCTCAGTGGGTGGCGCCACCAAGGGTGTGTCTGCTGAACTCTCAGATGCGGCACAGCCAGCACCAACAGCATCTGCAGCAGAGGAGGCAGCAGCAGCAGCAGGAGTGCCCCTGAGCTGTTTGGGGCTGCTGGCAGCACCAGACCCACCCCAGCAACAGCAGCAGCATCTTCTGCAGTTTGAACTACTGCCAAATGAGACCAGGTGTGAGCAGCAGCAGCACATTGTCATTGCTCACACCACAGCAATGGGTGGCAGCAACAAGGTTCAGGCCACCCGGGACCCTGTGAGGGCAGTGGCAGGTATCAGCAATGGTCCTGCAACAGCTGAGGTCCAGGGTTTTGCTGATGAAGCACCTCAGGCTGGCCAGTCAGGCCTGTTGACTGATCACACAGAAGGCAGTCAGCCCCTGCCACCCGCAGCAGCAGAGGCACTGGGTAGCCCTCCAAATGTAGTTGGCGCTGAGTCTGCAATGGATGTTGACAAGGCAGAACAGCAGGCTGGATTCTTTGAACACTCATCACCACCAGCAGCCGATGGAGCCAGCCCAGAATCTGCTTCTGCTGTCGTGGTGAGATCGGCAGCAGGTGGTGCAGGGTTGAATGGCATTGCTGCTGTTGGTGATCAAGACATCAACAAAGAAGAACTTGCTCGCCGTTTCCAGCAGCAGCAGCTGCGGCAGCAGCTGTTGTGCATGGCAGCTCTAGACCCAGCAACCGCAGAGGTGGCAGCAGTGGCAGGAGGGTCACCTGCTGCTGCAGTGGCTACTGCTGCTGGCACTGCTGCTACTGGTGCTACAACAGTGCAGGGACCAAGCAGTACTGAGCAGCAACAGCAGCAGCACGGCAGGGGCCATACCAGCGAGAGTGCAGGAGGGTCGCCCGGCAGTGCACAAGTGGCACTAATCACCAGTCAGCAGCAGCAACAGCAGTTTGGTGTCTGTGGTGTTCCCCCACCTCACATGCATCCTCACTGGGCTCCGTTGAGCTATCATCAGGCTCTGGCTACTGCTGCCAACACAGGCATGCCAGCAGCCACAGCAGGCCCTGGCAATGGTCCCTTGGCATCTGTGTCTCTGTCAGTGAATGCAGAAGGACCAGCCTTGGCAGGCTTGGCCCTACAGCACCAGGCTATGGCAGCAGCAGCACAGCGGTCTGGATCTGACCCGCTGAGCTCAGGTCCTGGTCACCATCAGCAGGGGCCTCAGTCAATGCAACATGGTATTGTGCCAGCTGCAGCAACAGCAGGGGCTGCTGCAGGGGTGCCACCTGTCAGCAGCCAGGCTGCTTTGCCAGGCCTGACAGCATCAGCAGCAGGCATGCCTGGTGTGACCCTGCCACCACCTGCGTTGGTGCACCTCAATGCATCTCAGCAGCCCAGCCTGCCCCACCACATGGCCGTGCAGCACGAATCCAACTGGATGCAACCCAATCAAGCCTGGCGGTCTCCATGGACAAATGGCAGTGGCAATGGACATGCAGCAGCTGCTGCTGCAGCACATCACATGGCCCTCAACCCATCCGGCGGTGCTGCTGCAGCGGCCAACCTGAGGGGTCTGCCCATCACGCCTACCGCAGCAGGAGGACACCTGCCTGCACTGCTGCCTGTGGGTCAGATGCATCCAGTGCCACCTGTTGGTGCTGGTCCGTTGCTGCCTGTGGCACCTGTCCTTGGTGAGTGGTACAACATGCATGGCCCCTTCTCCTTATCAGAGCATACTGCCTTATCACAGCATACTGCCTGATATCAGCCAACTGTCCTATGGATGATCTCTGTATATCTGCCAACTGTTCTGCTGTGCAATCTTAGATACCTGGGCAGATGTGACATCATTCAGCGTGTAATCCATGCATACATGTACAACATGTGCAGTGTGCTGTGGTTGTAAGCAGCAGCAAACAAAGCCGCCAGATGATGTGCAGCAGTTCAGCAACAACCTGACGCACCTAGCTGATGTACCTGTTGCTGCCAACATGTTATGCTGCCCCAGGTCACAACACCGGTGCTCGAGCTCCTGAGCCAGTGACACCAGCAGAAGCAAGCATGACGTCCGCAGCAGCACGACTGCAGCAGCTGCAACAACATGAGGCAGCAACACACACACCCAGCGGTGTCACCACGACTGATGTCGCCCCAACAGGTGAAGCAGAAACTGAGCATACACTCAGGGAAGTCAGCAGGCAGCTGCAGCAGCACGCTGAACAGCAACAGCAGCAGATAGCAGCTGAGGCAGCAGCAGCAGCAGTGGCTAGGTATGATGTCAGCCTGCAGGATGCTGAGCAGCTGGCAGCAGTTGTGGTGGCAGCGGCTGATGCTGTTGAAGCAGCCGCCCTGCAGGAGGCCGCTGCAGACTTTGTCGCTACTGGGATCAAGCACACCCAGCACTTGGTTGGGTTGGATATGTCAGTGCCTGTTGCAGCCGGATGGGTGGGAGCTCAACAGCCAGCCCTGGATGTTGTTATTCCAGGTCATCATCCAGTATCCCTGGAGGCAGTACTGGCTGGTGACAAGATCCAGCAGAAGGCACTTGATGAGAAGGAACTGCAGCAGAAGCAGCACCCGCAACAGCTTGAGCCAACAGGTGATGCAGCGGGTCTCACCCAGCAGCTGGGCAACAGCGGTCGCAGCACCAGTACTGCTGAACAAAGCAGTGGGGGAGCAAACCAGGCCACACAGCCAGGGCAGCAACAGCAGCAGGGATCTGGCAGCAATGGTAATGGCACCAGCGGCAATGGCAGCAACGGTAATGGTTGTGGTAGTGGCCAAACTGCTGCTGCTGACCCTCATGCTGAGCAGCAGCCAGCACCACTGCCACCGCCTCCGCCACGACAGCCTGGCACTGCTGCAGCAGCGGCAAGAGCATCTCACCCTGGCAACCCCTCCCCTCAGCAGGCAGCAGCAGCAGCAGCTGCTGCTATAGCTGATGCAAACAATGCAGCTGTTGCCATCGCTGCTGCTGCTGTGGCTGTGGCAGCTAATGCTGCAGCTCATGCTGTTGCTGCCACTGGAGGTTCTGGTACAGCTCAGAGCACTGGTACTCACCTCTTGGACTATGTGGGAGGATCAGGAGGAGGATCAGGTGGGGTATGACTGTTTCAGCAAGCTGGTGTGCTAGCCGACAGCATCCGTTTATCAAGCAATTGTATTGTCAGGCAGGATATAGTATCTGAGTTGCTCATTCTGTTGTTGAAGTTCTGCTGTGATCTTTGCCACAAGCGGGGAGCGGTTGTCTGACGGGGCATACACACCCACAACATACAGTGAAAACTGCTTCATAGCCTGTACTCTGCAGAATGACCTGTGTCACTCAATCAGAGCGTTCTGGTATTGTCCTACTCTGCACCAGGGAACGGTTCAGGCGGCAATGGCTCTGGTGGCACAGGAGGCAGCGGCAGCAACGGCCTGCATGGCTCAAACATGGTGGCCAGCAATGCACTGCTGGGCAGCAACGGCATTGGCAGCGGTGCAATGGGCAGTGGCAGTGGCGCCATGGGCAGTGGCACAGCTGGGGGCGAGGGCTCAGGTCCAAATGACAGCCAGTCAGAACCTGCTCAGCTGCCAGCATCCGCTGCTGCCGCTGCTGCTGTGGCAGCACAGCAGCAGTTGCTGCAGGCCATGTTTCCATCTGTGTTGCCTGGTAGTGCTGCTGCTGACCCAAATGCTGCGGCAGCAGTGCTGCCGGCACTAGTTGTATCGCCTTGTGGTACTGCTGGGGTGTCAGTAGCTCCTGATTCGACCATGCCTGCCTCCGCCACTAGTCCTGGTGTGGCCGGGGCTGGAAGCATACCACAGCAGCGTGGCGACTCAGCAGCAGCAGCAGCAGGTGGTCAGCCTCCACTGTCAGGTGAACAAGTCACAGGCTTGGGTGGTCTAGGCAAACATGTCGTTGCATCAGATCCAATGCATCAACCGTGGCAGATGTTTGGCAAGCAGCCCCATCAGCAACAGCATGGACAACCACCATCTGTCAAAACAGGAAACGGCTGCGCCCCATCGACAAATGCAGTGTCCCAACAGCAGCATCAAATTCCGTTTGCCGACCACCAGCAGTTGCTGCAAACCCAGTTTCGTGGAAGTCTGGTGCAAGCAGCAGCAGCGGCTGGTGTGCACCCCTCGTCACCCACTGCTGCTCAACATCTGGTGCAGCAGCAGCAGCAAACCGCATGGTGGCAACAGCAGCAGCTGCTGCTAGCTCAGCAGGCATATCACTGGCAGACTGGCCTTAGCCATCAAGCAGCACTTCTGCAGCACCTGCCAGCAGCAGTTGCAGTCATGGGGCTGCAGGGCTTCACTCAGTGGCCCGCCAACGCCCTGATGAGTTCACAGTGGAGTCAGCAGCAACACCATCAGCAGCAGCTGCAACAGCAGCACCATTTGCAACAGCAGGCTGTAGCAGCAGCTGCAGCAGTCACCCAGCACCACTTTGCTCACCTGCAGCAGGCAGCAGCACATCACCCTGAACAGGTCATGGCAGCAGCAGCAGGTCAGCCGGCGGCCATGTGTGCAGCTGCCGCCGCTGCCGCCGCTGCCGCCGCTGCTGCTGTTGGTGTCCCTGTGATGGACAGCGGTGGCCTGCAGGGTGAGAATATTCTGCTGACTGGCCTGGGTGGTTTGAATGGGTCTGGAGGCAATGGGGCCGGAGCCACTGATGCTGCTGGGGGTGCAGCAGATGGCAGTGCAGGTGGGGCTACCGCTGGTAATGGCAGTGGTGGCACAGGTGGGGCAACAGGTGGTACAGGTGGTGGCTCTGGGAATGGCAGTGGAGGTTCTGCAGGCGGTACAGGTCATGGCAGTGGCGGCACACATGGTACGGGTGGGACGGGCGGTACTCACGGCACAGTTGCCACTTGCGGCACTGGCGGGTTGAACGGCTCAGGTGGTGCAAGTTGGGGGCTCAAGGGCAGCAACACTGTCGGCATGATGGGGCTTACCAGTGGAGGCAATGGCAGCAGCTGGGCAGCACATTACAGTGGTGCAGCAGCAGGTGTTGCAGGGGTGGCTGGCCATGCTGCAGGACATCATTTTGGTGCGCTTGCCGGCCAGCACCAGCATCACATCTACAGCAGTCATTGCGCTGAGAACACACCAGTTGTGGCGGGTATGCCACCTTCAGTGTCTCAGCAGCAACAGCAGCAGCGCCAGCATCCAGAGCACCATAAGCCGCAGTCAGCTGCAGCACAACAACAGCAGCAGCAGTTCTTGCAGCAGTGCCATTCCCTGATGCAGCAGAAGTTGCATCTACTGCAACACCCTTCAGCATCAGGAGCAGTGTTAGCACCTGGCAACCCTGCGTTACACGTGCCGATGTCGCCGCTGATGGGATTAGGAAGTCAACAGCACCTGCAGCTGCAACAGCAACAGCAGCAACAACAGGCTATTGCAGCAGCTGTGGCAGCTGCGGCAGCTGCAATGCGGCAGCCCCTAGGTTCTGCTGTGGCCGCTCCATCTGCTGCTGCTGCTGCTGCTGCTGTCAACCCTGCCTTATCCGGTCAGGCTATGTCACTGCAAAATTTGTTGTGGCTGCAGCAGAACGCTGTTTCAGCTGTACAGCACTACCAGACCCTGCAGCAAGCCCAACAGATGCAGCAGCAGCAACAACAGCAGCAGAATCATGTGGTGGCAGGACCTATTGAGAACACAGCAGCACTTAACAGCTGGGTACCTAGCACTCTGCCAGTTCAGGGTGCCCCTGCTGCTGCTGCTGCTGCTATGCAGTCTGGTACAACAGCAGTGGCAGCTGCAACAGCAGATGCTGGTTCTGGTGGTGCTGATGGTTCAGGTGGCGGCACTGGTGGCACAGGCGGTGGTACCGGCAACGGCAGCAATGATCCTGAGGCCACTGCTGGCCCTGCTGCTGGTAACTACACAAGTCTGGTGGCCAGCAGTGCTTGGATGCCTAGCAACACGCAGCAGCAGCAGATGCCGCCCCACAGTGGAAGCCAGGCCCCTGTCTCTGCTCCTGTGAGTGCCACACCCATGATGCTTCAGCAGCCACCGGTCAGCGTGCATCAGGCCCAGCAACAATACCTCCACTCGCAGTTGCCCCTGCAGCAATCGTTGCCACCGCTGCCCCATGCCGCCACAGCAGCAGCTGCTGAGCCTACAGCACTACTACCAGACAGCATGATGCATCAGCAACCATCCGCTGTTGCTGGCCTAAGCCTTCCAGCCTTCAGGGCACCAGCTGCTGGAGGTGGCAGCAGTGGTGGTGGCAGCCTGATGGGGATTGGCCGTCTGCAACCACCGCTCAGCAGCGGCTTTGGGGCAGGATCGCTCCCTCCTGTACTTCAGGGCCTGGCTGGTGCTGGTGGCTCAAACTGCATGGCAGGGCCTCCCTCTCATGGTCTACAGCCCAACAGCGGAGGCCTGAGCTTCTGGCCCTCCAGCCTGACCAATGCAGCAGTGGGCCTGGCAAGTCAAGAACTGCTGCCAGCATCAGCAATATTGCAGCAGATCATGCCAAACTCAGGCTGGGCTGAGCTAGGTGCTCAGACAGCTGCTTGCTTCAATGCGGGGCTGTCACCTAGCTTGTACTGGCAGTACTTAACAGCAGCAGCACTGCTAGCCCAACCTCCTAACAGCGCTGCAATGGTTAATGCAGCCAGGGCTTACCACTACTTCCAGCAGTACCTGAACCCCAACATGGTGTCTGACTGGTTGGAGGACCGCACGCCCAGCCTGGCCAGCAGTGCAGCCTCTGAGGAATCTGCCAAGGAGAGTCCAAACATCGAGCGCGCTGACAGGGTCAGTGAGGCGGTGGACTTCCAGATGGAGGAGGAGGACCTGCCAACAACAGCAGCGGCGGCAGCAGGAGAAGTGACTGCTGCTGAGAGGGCTGGTGGTGTGGGCGGTAAAAGTGTTGCTGCTGCTGGTGGCGGTAGAGCTGGTCGTAAGCGGGGTCACGCTGCTGAGACCGACAGTGAGCAGGATGAAGCAAGCAGCAGGAGGAAGTATAGATAGTATCTGCAGTTGTAGCAACACTATACCTGCCTGCACTTCCTGACTGCTGTTGCCAGCTGTGGTGCAGTGTGTGCCAAGTTCTAGTGTGTGTAGGGGTCTGCAGTAGTAGATACCTGGCTGATTGGCTGTTGCCATGGCCTGTAGCACAGCTAGCGATGTCTGTTAGTGCTGCTGGTGCTGTGACTTGCTTCTAGTTGGCACAGAAAGTAACAGCATGCGCAGAATTCAGGCTTCTGTAAGCCATTAGGTGGCCTGTTGGTTCCTTGATGCTCTGATGTGGCAGTTTGGGTTGAGGCTGACGCGAGAACATGCTTCATGTGGGCATGCTGCTGCTCCTGCAATGACTTATCTCATCCTTCAGGATGGACACTGGCAGGAAATGGTCGTCTTCTTGTGTTGTGTCTCAAAATCTTAGGCTGCTGCTGACACAGTATTATCTGTTCATGAGGTCAAGGCTATGCAGTCGGGGCTCACTGGTACTGGGGCATGGTGTTTTCAGCATTGAACAATGGATTGTTTTGCTGTTCAGCTCACTTTAATCAGCTATGCAGGTTTAGTTAGATGCTTATTGCACTGACATGGTTTATCAAGGTGGTACTTGCCCTCAACAGGGTTGACTGCCCATAGCTGGTGTTCTGACTATGACGATTATACCCAATGCTCATGTTCTGTGCACTCCATACATGCAGCTGCACACCTCCTGTGTGGTTGCAACTTCACAACTGCTCAGCCCATTGCGTACTGCTTGTTGTGGTCCAAGCTGTGTTTATCGTCGGTGCATGTGTATTAGCAGGTGTTGTCTTAATCAACACCTGCTGTGTGCTGTTTGTGCGAGTTATGTTGTCTGATGTTGAGTCGTCTGAAGTTGAGTCGTCACATCAGGTGCTTCTGCTTCTGTGCAGTCTAACAGCATCAGGTTGTTTTACGCTGCACTTTGATGCAGTGATACCTTGCTAACAGCAGTCTCCGCAACGGCATGCAGTACTGTTGTGCAGGCTCAGGGATTTGCATGCAATTGCAGCCATGGAGGATAGTCACTGTAATCAGCTGCTAGCACTTTTCAGGGTGACAGAACGGCAGCATGTTGATGTAGTTTGCTCGGCTTCCATTCATCTCTGTTGTTGCCAGCTCACCCCAGTGATGCTAGGTGGTCAATCATGATGGCAAATCTGCAGATGCGTACCAACTGCTTTCAATCCATCTGCATCTCTGCATGCGCGTTCAGTTCATGGCGTGTTTGTGTGAGTGTTTTGTTGGATGGCTGCTCAGCATGTTTGGTGACACACGGGTTATATTTTGTACCATTATGTGCATTGTGGTAGTGAAGGTCTGCACTGGTAACGGGCGGTGCTGTCAGTTCGTTGCCACCTAGCTGATGCACATCATCAGACACAGTACTGGCAGCTTTCCTCAGTACAGTTGACTTTCAACACTAGTGCAGCCTCAAGCATGCTGTGGCTTCACCTGCATTGTGGCGTCACGGCATAATAGACTGAATGGTGTGATGATTCAGCCTACAGCAGTTGCCAGCATGCTTGTCAACTCAATTTCCAGTTTGTATGACACAGTTGGGTGGCAGGTATGGTGTGCCCTCATTGGTGGTGTTGGAGTACATACTAGGTGGAGGCCTGTACATGGGTTATATGCTGGCATATACAAAACCCCAAGGCTTGTTAACAGTGGTTCAAGCTGTTCAGGCATTGTAACGTGTGTTCAAAGGCAGTGTGTGGGTCTTGACCTCAGGCTGGCAGCTTGTCCACTGTCTCTCCAGTCAGCTTTGTGTGAGGTGCAGAATGTCTGACAAGGCTGGGCAGTAGCTTGGTCCGGCACTGCATCATTGCATGTGGATGACCAGCTGTCATGGGCTGAGCTCAGCTTGCTGATCTTGTCATTGCCACAAAGCGCATGGTTCTGTTTTGTTACTGTGCTTCTTTGTCGTTTTGCCAGCAGTATCAGGTACATGCTGAGTTGGCTGCTGTGTTGCTCACTGTGTTGGTCGTCTGCAACAGAGCCCATCAATTGAATCCAGTTGCGATCCTCAAAGCGTCCAGCTTTCAGCATACATGGTCACTGCTGGTGGGTCAACTCTTGGTAGGGTTGTGTTTGCGTGGTTGGGTTAGCAGGGATGGGTTAGCAGCCAGTTCACCTTGCTGCATGAATCATCTTCCTATGGTTCCTGCGACTAGTCTTTAGTTGTAATTATTCACTGGGGTGGTGTTACACAAAGGCTGTTACTTGTTCTGCTTGGTCATGGACTATTTGAAGTGCAGCTGGTTTGATCAGCAGCACCTGGTGTGGGGTGGTGTCAGGGTGGATAGTGCATCAGGGCCTGCAATTATTATCATGCATATGGCAGGCCCTAGGGCCATCTGCCCGGCTGGCTTGGAATTCTGTTGGGGCATGGTTGGCCAGTTCAATTGAGGCCCATCAGACACTTGTGGATGTGGATGACTCAACAGCAGACTCTGCTTTTACTTCTGAAGTATATCTTGTCCAGGATATTTAGATATCTCTTCATTGGAGCCGTTCTGTCATTATGAACTAGACTTGCTTCAAGCAAGAACAGTGGTGGCTACTTGATGGTGGTCATGATGTCCTGATTGCTGTATTGATTGCTTGCTGCATTGGCTTGCTGCGTGTAACTGACAGCATTTTCAGATTCACCTATAGTAAGGGGCAGTGCCTCGCTGAATGGATAGACTCTGTATCAGAGACTGCAGTAAAACTGCAAAATGGCAGGAAGTAGTTTGAAGTTAAGTTGAAATGCTATGGCCAGTGCACTGACAGGCGTTGGGGGCGCCACCCTGGTATGATGCTTGTGCCTGCCTTGGCTGCCCTTGCTGCCCATCCAGCTGCCACCCGGACAGTTCAACTGTTGGCAACTGCTCATTGATACTGGACGGACACTTCGCCATAAGCACAAGATATTCAACACTTACCACAGTTTAAAAGCCGGTCGCCGTGTAATTTAGTACATTGGTGATTGCACACTTCTGCAATGCCAACATCCTTCTCACAAACACAACTGTGTATTGCACAGGTTTGGGAATCTCTACAACACGACTGCCTTGATCAGCCGCTCGATCCCCATGGTAAGGCCCTTACCTTACTGCTATGATAGCAGGCACATCACAGCAGCGCCACTGCTAGCAGCTGCTGCTGTGGTGCTGCTGCTGTCTGGGAGCGCTACTACATCTGGCACGACCGTAGCACCAGATGCTGCCCTTGATGCTGCCGCTGTTGCTGCTGCTGCTGCCACCGCTGCCTGCTGTCACCGCTGCTGCTGTTTGACACTGTACATAATTGGGATACTGCACCTTGGATGGCCTGACTGATGGGTGTTGAGTATGATATGCAACCTGTTCTTGGGTTGATGTGCTGATGGATTTTTGCCATGTATTGTGTACATGTTACATTGTACATGGCCATGCTGCCTACTGGTCCCAGCTGGGCATTGGTCCCAGCTGAGCTCATCATTCACAGACGTGGGCTTGCAGACACCGCCATGTGCCTATCCCTTCAGCTGCAGCATGGACCTCAGCATGCTCTCCTGCAGTCCCTCGGGTGTGGCTCCCTTGTCAGCCAGCAGCCCAATGAGCCGCTTCTGCTCAGACCTCAAGTCACACATGCGACTGTCTAGCTGAGCAGCCTCTGCAGCAGCAAGGCCACACAGGCACTAATTTGTTAATCAGTTCAAGAAGAACAGCTCACATGTCTTGCTGCATCACTTCGACACTCGGTTGCATACTGCAGACCCATCTGTTCTTGGAAATCAGTGCTACTGCGCCTACCTGCTTCCAAACTCGCCAATGCATCAGCGGTGGCACGCCGACGGAAGCTGCACGCGCTAGTTTGAACCCAGACCTTTGGCTGTTTATGTGACTTGCGAAGAGCTGTCAAGGCTTCACGATTAGAGTTTCGCAGTTTGTCAGTGGCAACCATCTACAGCAGCAGCAGCAGCACCTGTATTGTTTCAGCACGGAGTCACCAGCTATACCACCCGCAGAGATGTTAAGCGAATAACATTGGTCTTTCACTCATGTTTCTTACCTCCTCACGATTGATAAGGAACAACTCGCCCAAGTGTTCTACGTCCACGACAGCATCCTGCAGCTTGGCGTTGAGCGAGGAGGATGACATGGATATGCTGATTAACAGATTTGGCGATGTTAGAAGTTATGATGAATGTGCAGTGCCACTTGTACACCATTATCTCAAATAGTTGAGTCTGAGATGGCGAAACGCATATGAAAGTAATGATGGCTGGAGCAGCAGGCACCAATGAACACTCCAGTGCTGAGTCATTGTCACTTCAGGCGTAACCTGCACATCAGCGCCTGTGGGTTGTTCAGGCACCGAGGGCTTAGCAGGCTGCTGCAGTACTTGATATGTACTGGAGCTGCAGTGGTCACCATTCAGCAGCACTGCCAATGCACTGATACAAACAATGTGCATGATATATGTCTGTCAGTATAATGCATCCCAGCAGCACCGAGTCGGTGGACAAAGTTCAGTCTTTCATGAACAATTATTAGCACACACAGCAACAGAGGCCGCAGCTCGGCATGGGCTCACTATGCAGCGTATAAGGTAAGTCTACAAGTGGTTTGACACTGGATGCCGTAGTCGTCCTGGCATGGCATGGAAGGCACTACAGACTGTAGTCTACAGTGCTTGGATCGACCTACGCCGGCTTGCGCTTGCAGACAATTCGCCGCAAAATATGATATTAAGCAGCTGGACTGCTGCATCATGCCGGCGCAGAGCATGGGCAAGGAGGCCGGGCACATGACAAATGACTGCTGCTCACGTGCGCGTACAGGTGGGCAGCTTGCCGCGTTCCAATCTTACAGCGTCACCTGCAATGATTTCATAAAAAAACTGCACATCCATGAGAATTATATCACTCCTCTAAATCTTGGAGCGAGCTTTGCATGCAATATTCGTGAACATCTTCGCCCCAACAGTCGCATTGTTTACGCTGCACGGAACATTGTAGCACCATGGGAGGAGGGGATGGGGCATTTCATCATAATGAGCAGGAGCTGAAAAAGGTAGTGGTGCTGAGCCCTTTTCTGAAGGGGTTTGCAGGTGCGGCAACACCAGCAGACCCTGCATCCTAGATACGGCTGCCTTATGATGTCCGCCTCTCACATTCTAAAAACACACATGCTTTTGATCATATTACTTCACTGTTAACAGCCGAAGTGCCTGCACAGCTGGGGAAGCCCTACTTTTTAGTTCCTGTCAAACCCTGTGCCAGTGTGCCAGGCCTGCTGCTCTTCTTTCGCTTTGTCCCCGCTCTCTACTGCAGGCTCTATGGGTGGGACTATTGAGGCTTGCTGTTTGCAGCCCATTGACGTCATCAAAACACGCCTGCAGCTGGACAAATCCGGGCAGTACAAAGGTGTGCAGCAGCCAGCATACTTCAGTAGTCCAGCAGTTGTCAACAAACACCTTGCATCACAGTCCCTGGCACATTGCACGCTGTGCTTACTCAGACGTCAGCAAACAAGGTTCACGATGTGCAAATTGCACCGTATGTCCAGCAGCTGCTGCAGCAGGCAACGACCAGTATCCGAGCAAACCCCTCCGCATCTCAAACCACCATAACAGTACTGCAGATTCTTACATAAAGGCTCTGCAGAAGGCCAGCACTGTCGCTCAGCCCATGCTTCCATTCCCACTAACGATTTTGTTTGTTTCTCCAGGCATCTATGACTGTGGCCGCAAGGTGGTTCATGAAGAAGGTGTTCGGTCACTGTGGAAGGGTCTCACACCCTTTGCCACACACCTTACGCTCAAGTATGCATTGCGCATGGGGTCAAACTCAGTATACCAGGTAAGGGTGCAATCTCAATTCCATTCAGTCTGCAGCATGGTGTTGCTAGTCTTGCTGGTCGTCCTTGACCTGTATGAGCAGCTGCTACTGGGTACAAGAAGGTGTCAGGCAGACCTTGATAGCATTGTCAGCAGTACAGTACAGTAGGTGTTGTTTCAGAGTCAGCTCCAGTTGCTGTTGCAGGCGCAGCAGTGGGTGCTTGTGTTTTGCAAAGCCATGCACAAATGGCCAACATTTGTACTGCAAACCTGCAGCAGCCTCAACTGTTTGGAGATGCTGTGCATTCTGGGGCAAGTTTTACAACTGCTTGTTTCCCACCATGCTACTCAACGCTATTCTTGCTGGTTGCAGGGCGTGCTTCGAGATCACAATGGCCACCTCAGTGACGGTCGTCGAGCAGCTGCTGGTTTTGCAGCAGGTATCACAGAAGCACTGGTCATTGTAACACCGTTTGAAGTTGTCAAAATCAGACTACAGCAACAGAAAGGACTGGCTTATGACAAACTCAAGTACCATGTAAGCGGTGTATTCTGCCATCAAGCTGCTTGCTCCTGACATGAACACTGGGAGGCCAAGTTCACGCTGTTGTGATTTCATGACTTCTGTCATGTCTGCCGCAACAGGCCATGATGGTGCAGCCTGAACAGCACCAGTAGCCGCAACGTGCATGATGCGCTCGATGGCACTCCTGAGCTCACCCTGCTTGTGATCCTGATAGAAGAGGGGCAGTCCTCGTCAGTAACTGTTGCCGAGACTTCAGACCTCTGCAAGATACCAATACAAAATCAGACCGCTAGTTGGCCTAAAATGACATGCGAGTTGCACGTATTCTTCTGCGCCGCCTGACCTGCAGAACCCTATTCATTGTGCCACCACCATCCTCCGTGAAGAGGGGTTGCGGGGCATGTGGTCTGGTGCCGCCCCAACCATGATGCGCAACGGAACCAACCAGATGTGTCTCTTCTGGGCCAAAGCAAATGTTGACCGGCTGCTGTGGGGCAAGCATGAGGGCGATGGGCAGCAGCTGTCAGCAGCACAGAGCATGATCAGTGGGTTCACAGCAGCATTCCTGGGACCTGTCGCTACAGGTGACTCGCGCTTGTGTGTGTGTGGCGGGGGGGGAAGGGGGTGGGGTGGGGAGGTGGCAGATGCAATGATACAAACAGCGCGGCAGCTTGAGGGTGTAGAACTTGCCTGTAGTGTCTGACCAGCACTGTAGTGTGTGACCAGCACTGTAGTGTGTGACCAGCACTGTCGTGTGTGACCAGCACTGTAGTGTGTGACCAGCACTGTATTGTGTGACCAGCACTGTAGTGTGTGACCAGCACTGTAGTGTGTGACCAGCACAACAAATACTTCAACAACAGTCAAGCCCATTCTGAAGGGCTGCAATCCTCCAGGGGTCCAGGCACTGCGCATCTGTCACAGAACAGCAACATCAAGACCCCTACCTGCTTTTGCAAATCCACTGATCTTTGGACATACGACTACTGTCGCCACTGTGTCTGTGTGCATGGCAGTCATGCACCACATCATCTGCCTACTTCTGTGCGGACTTACAGGTCCAATGGATGTGATTAAAACCCGTCTGATGGCGCAAGGCAAGGCCGGCAGCAGCAGCAGCACGCAGTACAAAGGCCTGCTGGACGCCCTCGTCAGAATACCCCAGCAGGAGGGCATCCGGGCTTTGTGGAAGGGTTTGCTACCACGGTTGATGAGGATACCACCAGGGCAGGCAATAGTGTGGGCAGTCAGTGACCAGATAACAGGTAAGCACACACACATTTGGGCTTGAGTCTATAACCAAGCAGTCACTCTACTCCTAGTTGAAACTGTGACCATATGACTGCCCCTACAAGTTGTCATGCCACATGCTGTGATGGCCGAGAAACAATTGTGGCAAGCACTAAATCTTCAGCAAGGGGCAGTGCTGAATGCGAAACAAGTTGTGCCTCTGCTCTGCTGATAGCAATGCAAATGGCAGCTGCTGCAAGCTTTCATTTTATGACTGTCTGCTGATATCAACAGATGATAGGCACTGAAAAAAATCTGCTCGCCTAGTAACCACCTGGAATGTGATGTCGCAGGCTATTTTGAGACCAAAGAACTGCAGAAACGTCCAGAGTTGCTGAATACAAGCTAGTGATGTTTCAGCAGACATGCCAACAGCAACCGCGGCAATAACAGTACTGCTGTTGATGGCATCAACTGGTTTCCAGCACTAGAACCAGCAGCGGCAGTCTGTATGATACCTGCAGTGAGTGTTAGCGGCAGATTGGTGACTTGAACTAGATAGCCTGAATTGCAGTTCAAGACTCATGCAATGAGTGCTAGCTCATGAAGGCATGCAACACCTCTCCTTGGAAGTACTGCACACAGAAGCCTCATACAAGATAAGTTGCGTTTGGTGTGTTGTGAGGTGGAATCCACATGAACAGGCAGTACTCAGTACTATGAGTCACAAGATGTTAACAGCTGACCAATATTGGCAGCAGCAAGAGATGCAGCGTGAGACACAATTACTCTAATCATGCACTTGTGCCAATCAACTTGTCAAGTTGATCAGCATTAGTAGGCAGCTTCCTGTGGGTTCTGCTGCACTGGGCAATATTCAGGATCTATCCCAAGGTTCAGGTTAGTCAGCCATCAGTGGTGCGCCGCGCACAAAGTTTGGCCAAATTCTGGCGATGCATTATTGCTGATCAGTTGCTAGTGGCCAATTTCAAATGGGCAAGTTGCTGATGGCCGCTGATTCTGGCATCAGTCAGTGGCCATATGACTATGTAGTTAGTGTACACACATGTGTTCATGCTGTTGGTGACTCCAGTCCAATTGATGCGTGCACATGTGTCTATCGTTTTGTGTCTATCTGAATGATTCTTTGTCGTCATGTGCATGCCAGACAGTGTTTGACTCCATGCCATCGTAGCTTGTGACAAGCTTAAGCACAGCATGATGCTGTAGCATGGCAGCAGTGTTTACGCAACACTTGATCTTAGATGAAAGTTGAGTCAATTCTGCAGTATGTCAGTGACTGAAGCCTTACTGAAGCGTGTCAGATTATTTGCCCGCTCATCCATGAATGCTGCATGGGCTCATGATCAAGCTCTTTTGCATGTGCATGCTTCACTGATTGGGCAGCTAATATCGTAGCAAAGGGCCTTTGCAGATCAACTCCACCCTGTGTTTTGGTGATTGTATGCTGCATGCACAGTCGTAGTGAATACCGTGTTCCAAGCGACTAGTTTAAAACGAGACGCAAGTACAGTGCCTGTGTACTTCTGCCCAGGCAAGATCAGGTATGTTCAAAACTCCCTTCACGGACCCTGATAAACACATATTGTAACCTATCAATATAGGCTGATCGGTTTCCTCTAGAGACAGACAAACATGTCACTGTAGAAGAGTCTGTTCACATGCATCCGGCCCACCAAGGCTGGTTTTGCCAAGACCATACGCGACATGTCCGCTGTGCACCGGCGGTAGTACGATGTCACGACATGCAGAATGCAACCCGGTCCTGAGACTGATCGCCCAGAGAGATAAGGCTTACTCTGCAGCGAGTCTGTGAAAGGTTGCCAAATCCCACACGTGATGTTTAAAATAGCCTTTCACTGATTGGAATTATTTCTGCGAAATCCGCATCCTTGTACTGCTACCGTGGTCACGTGAAGACAAAATGGGGTGAGCTGGCTCTAGCTAAGTTCCTAGTTGCCGCAGCTCAGCAAGTGCATTGCACTCGTGTTATCTACGTCATCTGAAACTGATGCAGGTTGGGGAGTGCTTTCGGCCAGCTTGGGGTTGTAGCTGCTATCTTGACAGCAGGGTGCTGGTACACAAGGAACCATGTGACCAACATTGAGCGGATAGATCATAGCTTGTCGCCTTATATGGAAGATAGCAAAGCAGGTGGGCTTCATGATGCCTAGGTATAGCTTCTGTCGGTCAAATGCATGCACATACATCCAGGTGCTGGCATTACCTTGTAATGCATCAGGTGCCAACAACCGTTTAGCCACGTTGCTCCCCGAGTCAGCACCTTCGCCGTGCTCAGCATCAACATTGCCCGCGTCAGCAGCAGCATGAACAGTGCATTTGATAAAATCAGCGGCATCCATAGCACAAGTGGCAACAGCAAGTGGCTATAGCAAGTGGCAACAGCAACTGTAGCGGCAGCAACTGTGCCGGCAGCAGCAACGGCAGACAAACTTACCGGCCACAAGCTTACTGCGGAACAGACAGGTCATTTTGCATTATTCCATTGTTATGTGCCTATGTTTGGTTATTTGCAAAGGGCAGGCAAGTTGCCAGATGTGATCTAGGGCATAGCATAGGCTGTTGATTTTATGAGACAACAGGTGTTGCGGAATCTCTACTTGCATGTCAAGAGATCCATCAGGTACTTCCAGGCACACCGCTTGATGCTTTCATCATTGGATGTAGGCAATGGTACACGCTACAGAGTGCTAAAGCGATCAAAAGACACCTCAGGAGCATTCTATACAGTAGAGGTCCTTGTTCGAGGCACTGCACCAGGGTTCACTTCTGACTTGGCTGGCAGCACACCGGCACATATGCATCCAGCTCAGGACGAGATGATATTGGTGAAGCAAGGCGCTTTGGGTTATGTGCTGGATGCGGAAATGCAGAAGACCATTCGAGCGGGACAGCATTTGACAATTCCCAAAGGTGAGGTTGCGATCTGCTTCTGCAATAGGCATGAGAGGTTTCATGAATGCACACCATTGGCACTGAAGTGCTACCAGTGACTTTGGGTTGTGCATGCTTAATGTATGCAATGGCTACATGTGTGCAGCAAGCTACACAATGACAACGCTACCAGCATCACACGCAATAAAGATGGGCAAGTACAGTTGTTGTTCACAATAAAGGCCATTGCTGGCCATAGGTGGTGATGGTCCAGCAAAACCAAACCACGACAATGCATCAATGCATATGCTATATGACTGATGGCTTGAACATCCTTGCTTAACTCTCAGGTACTTCTCACTACCTGTACAATGCTGACAACACCACAGAGTTGTTGTATGAGCTGACGCACAACCCTGCAGGGCGTGTAAGAGAGAAGTTCTTCGAAAATCTGGCAGGTTTGGGCTGGGCCTACACTAGCTCAGACAGAATACACCCCTTGCAGGTGAGAACCTGACTGTTGCAGCAGTGTTTTTGTTTTGACTGGTGCAGCAGTCAACGCAGCACCAACAGCATCAACGGCTGTCCTCATCAGCGTAAGCGGCTGATCTATATCAATGTATGAACTTTTTTTGCTTTGAAGAGAGTGAACATCCATGTGGTGGATTGCAACATATAATCCCTTTGACCAACTAGGCGCACTAACATCCCCCCCCCTGGACATATGTTCAATGAACTCTGATTGTGTAACGGGTCGAATGACACTTATATGCAACGTGCACACATGGCCCGTCACATATTGCACATGGATGAGTAGGCTTACTCATGGTACCTTGGACAAGTCTTGTGTATTCTTAGAATAGTATTGTTGAGTGGCAGTTACTGCACAAGTACAAAAAGCTTTGGACCACAACAACATTCAGCTCACCTGCAGTACTTCATTTGTGATTCATGTGCCTTGAAATAACCTTGCCAGCTATTGAGCTAACCAATCTGTCCGCCGACATGTTTGGGTGATACCAGTACATTATGGAGATGTCCTGCAAGACATCACACATGTATCATTCTGTTGACAATCAAGCCTGAATTGTAAGTTTGTGAAAGTATGCCTGCCTGTGAAGGAACTTGATGCTCAATGTTGTGGCAAACACATGGTGTTTGTTGTTGTTGTGTACTTTGCCTATAGGTGCTTGTATTGTGGAATGCGGCTGGCGCTAAACTCACAGAGTATCCGGCTTTGTTGCAACCAGTCATAGACAATTTCATTCTACCCATAGCAAAGCAGCTGGGATTCAGGACCGAGTGGCCTTCGCACGACTCATCACAAGCGGTCGGCGCTGAGCGTGCCACAATGGGGGATCAAGAAGCACATCGCGAGGACAACCTTGGAAGACAAGAGCTATGAGTGTGATAAGATGGATATGTACAAGAAATTGAGATGCTACGTCAACTGCTGACATGGGATGCACCACCCCAGTAGTATTGAGCTCATGCAACGTTCATGATAGAGCTGGCAAACAATGTGACATCATGCAGTGCCAGGGGGCCGCCACTCACAAATGACAACTTCATACAAGTAAGTTTATATTGTTGAACCCGTGCTTGCAGGCAATTGCCTTGGGTGCGCATCATAACTCTAGAGCATGAAGTAACACATAGCAGCGAGCCTCTACCTGATGTACTGACAATACGGTTAGTTTTGCCAGGTGACTTGATGGCAAATGGAAGCTATGGCAGCTTAGTACTGAGCGGTCCAACGGCGAGACCAAGGTTGTTGCAGGAGAACCTGCAGCTTCAATGAAAAGGGGATAGATTATAGATTATTGCTCTGAGGAGTGCGTAATAGCTTTTATACTCCGCCTACCTAGCGTCATGTGAACCGACAGATTAGCAGAGGCTACTCATGCATGAATGTTGAGTAACCCTAGGGGTGACTATCCCCGATCGCTAATCCTTGACGTATCAAGAGGAAGGTAGTTCTCATGAAACTGTATTACAATCGATGATATTGTATATGTGGTTACGGATTGTCCCGTAACAAAGGTTGACCCGTTGCTGGTTGATTATATATGCCTGTGCGTACACTAGTCACCTTGCATTGCATGCATGTGACCCTGGGCGGTGGACACCCTTGCTAGAGGAACTGGTGACTGGAAGCGCTCAAGTAAACTCAAGTACGTAAAACTTGGTGTGGGAAGTTAGTGGCAGCTAGATGCATGGTATGGCAGCCAGGACAACCCATGCATGCACACATGGTGGCGCCCCCAACACATGTCAGCGCAATTGCCACAGCATTTCAGCTTCAAGCTGGAATTTAGCCATGCAACAAGTTGCTGCATGGCTAAATTTCTTGTACGTAGTAGCGATGGACCCTGCATACATGCTTGTTGTATTCCTCCACTAGCATACTGCGTGCACATGTGTCTCTTGTTCTGTGTCTACTTGTGACAAGAATGATTATTTGTCCGCGATGTAGTGCATGCACTGGTCATAATATGCATACTCTGATCATAATTCATGAATCACCCACGGTAGGTGCTGCAAGCACTTGGCCTGATTAGGTGGCACTATGGGAAATGAAACGTCCACCAGCCATCCGGAACTCGTCCACAGGCAGGGCCATCCACTGGGCATGGATGCGCATCCAGCGACCTGATGGCTCATCCACCGAGTTGTCCATAAGCGGACTGGACACAAGTGTCCATGGATGGTATGAAACATCCGTGGATCATACGATCGGATGGCAATGGATGAATGAATGAATGATCTACGCTTGGCGTCTTTGAGTAGACACCCACGTATGTTGAGGGAGGGTGGTGTGTGTGGCGATAGATGCATCGTCTTCACACCCCCTACCATCTGATGGCGATGGATGTGATATCATATAAGTTGTGGATGAGCTGTAAACTCTGGTATAGGGAACCGTATAATTGTCACAAGGGCGTAACTAATGCTGCAACACACAAATCAACCTGGCATGAAAGTCTGACAACTGTGAATGATGCTGCCATTGACAATATGAGGCCCACACTTGGTCTATATCAACTGCCACCGGAGTCCTCCTGAAACGGCAAAGGCAAAAGAAACCCAACCCAACACATAGCCACCTCACAAGTGTACTGAGGGACCTGCTATGCACATATAAATGTTTCAATACCAATACCAATATGGTCTAATCTTGGTGTGCCAGTGTGGCTGAGCCACCAAGTACATTATCCCAAGGGCCTTGCGGCCGGAAAGGGTAACTTCCTTCCTTCCTTCCTATGCACATATATGTACAACTTGTACTACAATTTGAATTCAATTTTGAACTTGTACAGTAGCAGTGATACTTGCCAAGGCCCTGATGTCAACGGCAGCCACGAAGACAATACTACTACTACTACTACTACTACTACTACTACTACAAGTTACTTATACTGGGCGGACCGGTGGCGGACCTGGGGCACAGTACTGCTGCGGACCCTGGCGGACTGGAACGAACCGTTGATGCACATGCCATATCATGCACTTGCACCTGCAGCCCGGCAACCATGAGGGATGGTGAGGCTGACCACCGTCTCCTCAGCCCTGATCGTCTACTGTCATGGCTACTAAGCCACCCCTATAGGTTGAGGCTAAGCGTGCTGCAGCAGACGGTCTGAAGTACAGTTGCACACCAGAATGTTCACACAGTTCCAAACACATTGATTTGGAGCTGTTGGTGCCAACTTTGAGGCTACTGCCAGCTGCCTGTCACTTTTCTGTCGCACCATCAACAGAGTGTAAAACAAATAGCATATGGTACGCAGTGAACATCCCATCTGCCCACGTGAGAGGCATTTAGAAAGGTAATTACCACGAATTGCATTATTAATGCTTGCAGGATGGTGTTCAGGGTTAGCATTTGGTTGCTTATACATACACCCGCGCGTTATGCAACTACCGGGCGCGCATTCCAACCAGCTGCAGGCAGCTGCCCTGCAGGCCGCACATCACATCATGTGTACAGTGTATGCATACGTATGCCTGGGCACAGACTCATGAGTAGTATGCAAATATACAAACCACCTACCAGCAATTCTGCCATCAATGGCTGTGTATGCTACTGGACGCTGCATAGGGCCCCATTTCAGAAGCAGAAAACAACCAACCATGCTGAGCGGTTCCACCGCCATTATGCTCACATTTGCAGTATATATATCTAACTTTTCTGAGTTTGTGCTACCAGGTCAAGGTGCTTTGGCATATCTGCAGGTGGTCACCATGACTGCAGTATGTATACCCTAAGTAGGGCATTAATATATATAGTAGCCATGCTGAATGTAGCATGGCAAGATGCAACCTCCTGGTATACAGCACAATAACATCGGTGTTGCGTCATTCCATTACGCCGATAGAGATGGCTCGTGATCACATTCGCAAACATTTCACAGTACACCTCAACGTGACATGAGCACTGCAGGTATACACGGTACCGTACCGTATGATGATCATATAGATCATATATAACCAGCCTGAATCAGTGGAAGTACACCAGGTGCTCAGGCCTGATCCATGCCCAAAAGCACTCAATTCATCAACACCCTGAGTCGCACACATACAGTAGCATTACAGGGGCCTGCCCCCTTGCTGTTACTAGCTACTGGTAGTACCTTCAAGGCAGCTCAGTGAGCTGCCCCTTGCTGGTTGCTAGATCCCCTTGCCTTAGAGGAACCGGCTGCTTTCATGAAATTGTTGATCAAAACAGTAGTGGCTACTGTGAGCTGTTGTGTCCTCAGGTGCCTCGTCCTGCTTGTTACATCCCCTTGCTTTCAAGAATTTTTTGAAGTAGGCGCACAAACTTAGACCCTCTGCCATACACTGCTGGTCCAATGATGCTGCAGCTTCAGCAGTTCTGCAGACCCGGCTTCTGAAGAGGGGATCTGTTGTTGTGAATTCTGCTGCTTTTGTCGCTATCGTAGCCCACAGTCTCCTGCAACCACTGACACGTTGCTTACGTATGCCTGCAGCCTTCCACCAGCTGTTGTCATTCTCCTCATCTAGTGTACGGCGGGATTTGCTGCCGCCTGCTGGTGTCTGGTCTGCCCAAGCATCAAACTGAGCAAATGTAAGGTATCCCATTTGCTCATCTTTGTACTGCCACCTGCCGCAGCAGCCTGCCTGGGGCAGAATGTTTCTGCTGTACCTGCTGCTACAGTGCCACCAGATTGAGGATGGCCTACTGATGCAGGTGTACTAGCAGAAGGGCCCTGTGCACTTGCAGCCTGTGGTTACTGTTAGCGCATCAGGAAGCCTGCTGATTTCACTGCAATCAGCTCCACAAATGCATTTACCTGCTTGCTGCTGTCGCCGCTGTCACTGATAGCTATAGCATAACTGTTGTTCTGGCCCCTCAAAGCAACAACTGCTGCTGCTGTTGGTGTGTGTCCTCATCAGTCTGATGTTGTTGCTGCTGCGCAGCATGCTGCTGCAGAAGTGGCTCTCGCTTTGACAACTTTTGTTCAATCAAGCACCAGAACCGATGGCTGACACATAGATCGATGTTTGCAAAACGTGCTGTGCGCCAGTTTACGAGAGTACTATGCGATTCAGCACGTTCATTGCTGTAGGGCCTGGGACTGGCGGGCAAAGCAACACACACACCTTGGCAGTACAAACAATACAGCACATGCACAATGGCATCGAACACCGATGCAGGAGACCGCCACTAGAAACGCTCACAACATCATTATTCATGCGACTGCACATGCGTTGGCAGCGCATTCCGAAACATCCGGCAGGCAGCTAACAGCTTTCATCGATGGAAACGTACTGCCAAGCCAGTGCTCCATGACACCACATCACAGCCTGCAACGACTGAGATCATCACAGTACATATTATTCATGTTTATACAAGCGCTGGGACAGCATGCGGGAGCGTTGCAAGGCCGGTAACCAGCGGGTAACCAGCGCTGCGTGGGGCGGACCCTGGCCAGGTCCGCACGGGTCCGCCTGCCCTGGTCCGCCGGTCCGCCCAGGGTGAGTAAGTACTAGTTACCTCAAGGGTTTCCACCCGAAAGGAGCCAACTGATGGCTCATGGGGGCACACCAAAAAGAAACAGAAACCAGATTCAATCCGGTTGAATATCTGCAAGTTCAACTTGCAGAAGATCATCAGACTCAACCTCCAACTCAGACTCAGAAAGATTATGAAAAACATGCATAGGTGTAGATGGATTGCAACGCAACAACCAGCACAAATAAACAAATGCAGCCACAAGACGCTTATCCTGACCCATGAAACGTGCCATATGAGGACCAGCTGTAGTGATAGAGTGATGCAAGGTGTCATGGCCACCAAACTGCTCAAA